>JASXSY010003106.1:0-12946 GCA_034509805.1 Sipha maydis | reverse complement strand
TCAGTTTAATTTATAACAAATCATAATTTACGAAAATATTATAATAGTATCAAAATTTAAATATAATTAATCCTCGACCCCAGAGTTTTTGGGCGATAATCATGATTTTTATACAAATCGGCAATTATACTATTTTGGATCAAATATAACATCCCTAAATTCGATAACACTATTATTTTATTCCTATTTTTCAGTTAAATTTATAATAAATCACAATTTACGATAATATTATAATAGTATGAAAATTTAAATATTATTAATCCTCGACCCCAGAGTTTTTGGGCGATAATCATGATTTTTATACAAATCCTCAATTTTAAATTTTGTATCAAATTTTACATTTCTCAATTCGGTTACACTATTTATTTTACCTATATTTCAGTTTAATTTATTATAAATCATAATTTACGAAAATATTATAATAGTATCAAAATTTAAATAAAATTAATCCTCGACCCCAGAGTTTTTGGGCGATAATCAAGATTTTTATACAAATCGGCAATTATACAATTTTGGATCAAATATAACATCCCTAAATTCGATTACACTATTATTTTATTCCTATTTTTCAGTTTAATTTATAATAAATCACAATTTACGAAAATATTATAAGCAAATAATAAGTTAAATATGATTAATCCTCGACCCCAGAGTTTTTGGGCGATAATCATGATTTTTATACAAATCGGCAATTATACAATTTAGGATCAAATATAACATCCCTAAATTCGATTACACTATTATTTTATTCCTATTTTTCAGTTTAATTTATAATAAATCACAATTTACGAAAATATTATAATAGTATGAAAATTTAAATATTATTAATCCTCGACCCCAGAGTTTTTGGGCGATAATCATGATTTTTATACAAATCGGCAATTATACAATTTTGGATCAAATAAAACATCCCTAAATTCGATAACACTATTATTTTATTCCTATTTTTCAGTTAAATTTATAATAAATCACAATTTACGATAATATTATAATAGTATGAAAATTTAAATATTATTAATCCTCGACCCCAGAGTTTTTGGGCGATAATCATAATTCTATACAAATCCTCAATTTTAAAATTTTGTATCAAATTATACATTTCTCAATTCGGTTACACTATTTATTTTACCTATATTTCAGTTTAATTTATTACAAATCATAATTTACGAAAATATTATAATAGTATGAAAATTTAAATAAAATTAATCCTCGACCCCAGAGTTTTTGGGCGATAATCATGATTTTTATACAAATCCTCAATTTTAAATTTTGTATCAAATTTTACATTTCTCAATTCGGTTACACTATTTATTTTACCTATATTTCAGTTTAATTTATTACAAATCATAATTTACGAAAATATTATAATAGTATCAAAATTTAAATAATATTAATCCTCGACCCCAGAGTTTTTGGGCGATAATCAAGATTTTTATACAAATCGGCAATTATACAACTTTGGATCAAATATAACATCCCTAAATTCGATAACACTATTATTTTATTCCTATTTTTCAGTTAAATTTATAATAAATCACAATTTACGAAAATATTATAAAAGTATGAAAATTTAAATAAAATTAATCCTCGACCCCAGAGTTTTTGGGCGATAATCATGATTTTTATACAAATCCTCAATTTTAAATTTTGTATCAAATTTTACATTTCTCAATTCGGTTACACTATTTATTTTACCTATATTTCAGTTTAATTTATTACAAATCATAATTTACGAAAATATTATAATAGTATCAAAATTTAAATAATATTAATCCTCGACCCCAGAGTTTTTGGGCGATAATCAAGATTTTTATACAAATCGGCAATTATACAATTTTGGATCAAATATAACATCCCTAAATTCGATAACACTATTATTTTATTCCTATTTTTCAGTTAAATTTATAATAAATCACAATTTACGATAATATTATAATAGTATGAAAATTTAAATATTATTAATCCTCGACCCCAGAGTTTTTGGGCGATAATCATGATTTTTATACAAATCCTCAATTTTAAATTTTGTATCAAATTTTACATTTCTCAATTCGGTTACACTATTTATTTTACCTATATTTCAGTTTAATTTATTACAAATCATAATTTACGAAAATATTATAATAGTATCAAAATTTAAATAATATTAATCCTCGACCCCAGAGTTTTTGGGCGATAATCAAGATTTTTATACAAATCGGCAATTATACAACTTTGGATCAAATATAACATCCCTAAATTCGATAACACTATTATTTTATTCCTATTTTTCAGTTAAATTTATAATAAATCACAATTTACGATAATATTATAATAGTATGAAAATTTAAATATTATTAATCCTCGACCCCAGCGTTTTTGGGCGATAATCATGATTTTTATACAAATCCTCAATTTTAAATTTTGTATCAAATTTTACATTTCTCAATTCGGTTACACTATTTATTTTACCTATATTTCAGTTTAATTTATTATAAATCATAATTTACGAAAATATTATAATAGTATCAAAATTTAAATAAAATTAATCCTCGACCCCAGAGTTTTTGGGCGATAATCAAGATTTTTATACAAATCGGCAATTATACAATTTTGGATCAAATATAACATCCCTAAATTCGATTACACTATTATTTTATTCCTATTTTTCAGTTTAATTTATAATAAATCACAATTTACGAAAATATTATAAGCAAATAATAAGTTAAATATGATTAATCCTCGACCCCAGAGTTTTTGGGCGATAATCATGATTTTTATACAAATCGGCAATTATACAATTTTGGATCAAATATAACATCCCTAAATTCGATTACACTATTATTTTATTCCTATTTTTCAGTTTAATTTATAATAAATCACAATTTACGAAAATATTATAATAGTATGAAAATTTAAATATTATTAATCCTCGACCCCAGAGTTTTTGGGCGATAATCATAATTCTATACAAATCCTCAATTTTAAAATTTTGTATCAAATTTTACATTTCTCAATTCGGTTACACTATTTATTTTACCTATATTTCAGTTTAATTTATTACAAATCATAATTTACGAAAATATTATAATAGTATGAAAATTTAAATAAAATTAATCCTCGACCCCAGAGTTTTTGGGCGATAATCATGATTTTTATACAAATCCTCAATTTTAAATTTTGTATCAAATTTTACATTTCTCAATTCGGTTACACTATTTATTTTACCTATATTTCAGTTTAATTTATTACAAATCATAATTTACGAAAATATTATAATAGTATCAAAATTTAAATAATATTAATCCTCGACCCCAGAGTTTTTGGGCGATAATCAAGATTTTTATACAAATCGGCAATTATACAATTTTGGATCAAATATAACATCCCTAAATTCGATAACACTATTATTTTATTCCTATTTTTCAGTTAAATTTATAATAAATCACAATTTACGATAATATTATAATTGTATGAAAATTTAAATATTATTAATCCTCGACCCCAGAGTTTTTGGGCGATAATCATGATTTTTATACAAATCCTCAATTTGAAATTTTGTATCAAATTTTACATTTCTCAATTCGGTTACACTATTTATTTTACCTATATTTCAGTTTAATTTATAACAAATCATAATTTACGAAAATATTATAATAGTATCAAAATTTAAATATAATTAATCCTCGACCCCAGAGTTTTTGGGCGATAATCATGATTTTTATACAAATCGGCAATTATACTATTTTGGATCAAATATAACATCCCTAAATTCGATAACACTATTATTTTATTCCTATTTTTCAGTTAAATTTATAATAAATCACAATTTACGATAATATTATAATAGTATGAAAATTTAAATATTATTAATCCTCGACCCCAGAGTTTTTGGGCGATAATCATGATTTTTATACAAATCCTCAATTTTAAATTTTGTATCAAATTTTACATTTCTCAATTCGGTTACACTATTTATTTTACCTATATTTCAGTTTAATTTATTATAAATCATAATTTACGAAAATATTATAATAGTATCAAAATTTAAATAAAATTAATCCTCGACCCCAGAGTTTTTGGGCGATAATCAAGATTTTTATACAAATCGGCAATTATACAATTTTGGATCAAATATAACATCCCTAAATTCGATTACACTATTATTTTATTCCTATTTTTCAGTTTAATTTATAATAAATCACAATTTACGAAAATATTATAAGCAAATAATAAGTTAAATATGATTAATCCTCGACCCCAGAGTTTTTGGGCGATAATCATGATTTTTATACAAATCGGCAATTATACAATTTTGGATCAAATATAACATCCCTAAATTCGATTACACTATTATTTTATTCCTATTTTTCAGTTTAATTTATAATAAATCACAATTTACGAAAATATTATAATAGTATGAAAATTTAAATATTATTAATCCTCGACCCCAGAGTTTTTGGGCGATAATCATGATTTTTATACAAATCCTCAATTTTAAATTTTGTATCAAATTTTACTTTTCTCAATTCGGTTACACTATTTATTTAACCTATATTTCAGTTTAATTTATTACAAATCATAATTTACGAAAATATTATAATTGTATGAAAATTTAAATAAAATTAATCCTCGACCCCAGAGTTTTTGGGCGATAATCATGATTTTTATACAAATCGGCAATTATACAATTTTGGATCAAATAAAACATCCCTAAATTCGATAACACTATTATTTTATTCCTATTTTTCAGTTAAATTTATAATAAATCACAATTTACGATAATATTATAATAGTATGAAAATTTAAATATTATTAATCCTCGACCCCAGAGTTTTTGGGCGATAATCATAATTCTATACAAATCCTCAATTTTAAAATTTTGTATCAAATTTTACATTTCTCAATTCGGTTACACTATTTATTTTACCTATATTTCAGTTTAATTTATTACAAATCATAATTTACGAAAATATTATAATAGTATGAAAATTTAAATAAAATTAATCCTCGACCCCAGAGTTTTTGGGCGATAATCATGATTTTTATACAAATCCTCAATTTTAAATTTTGTATCAAATTTTACATTTCTCAATTCGGTTACACTATTTATTTTACCTATATTTCAGTTTAATTTATTACAAATCATAATTTACGAAAATATTATAATAGTATCAAAATTTAAATAATATTAATCCTCGACCCCAGAGTTTTTGGGCGATAATCAAGATTTTTATACAAATCGGCAATTATACAATTTTGGATCAAATATAACATCCCTAAATACGATAACACTATTATTTTATTCCTATTTTTCAGTTAAATTTATAATAAATCACAATTTACGATAATATTATAATAGTATGAAAATTTAAATATTATTAATCCTCGACCCCAGAGTTTTTGGGCGATAATCATGATTTTTATACAAATCCTCAATTTGAAATTTTGTATCAAATTTTACATTTCTCAATTCGGTTACACTATTTATTTTACCTATATTTCAGTTTAATTTATAACAAATCATAATTTACGAAAATATTATAATAGTATCAAAATTTAAATATAATTAATCCTCGACCCCAGAGTTTTTGGGCGATAATCATGATTTTTATACAAATCGGCAATTATACTATTTTGGATCAAATATAACATCCCTAAATTCGATAACACTATTATTTTATTCCTATTTTTCAGTTAAATTTATAATAAATCACAATTTACGATAATATTATAATAGTATGAAAATTTAAATATTATTAATCCTCGACCCCAGAGTTTTTGGGCGATAATCATGATTTTTATACAAATCCTCAATTTTAAATTTTGTATCAAATTTTACATTTCTCAATTCGGTTACACTATTTATTTTACCTATATTTCAGTTTAATTTATTATAAATCATAATTTACGAAAATATTATAATAGTATCAAAATTTAAATAAAATTAATCCTCGACCCCAGAGTTTTTGGGCGATAATCAAGATTTTTATACAAATCGGCAATTATACAATTTTGGATCAAATATAACATCCCTAAATTCGATTACACTATTATTTTATTCCTATTTTTCAGTTTAATTTATAATAAATCACAATTTACGAAAATATTATAAGCAAATAATAAGTTAAATATGATTAATCCTCGACCCCAGAGTTTTTGGGCGATAATCATGATTTTTATACAAATCGGCAATTATACAATTTAGGATCAAATATAACATCCCTAAATTCGATTACACTATTATTTTATTCCTATTTTTCAGTTTAATTTATAATAAATCACAATTTACGAAAATATTATAATAGTATGAAAATTTAAATATTATTAATCCTCGACCCCAGAGTTTTTGGGCGATAATCATGATTTTTATACAAATCGGCAATTATACAATTTTGGATCAAATAAAACATCCCTAAATTCGATAACACTATTATTTTATTCCTATTTTTCAGTTAAATTTATAATAAATCACAATTTACGATAATATTATAATAGTATGAAAATTTAAATATTATTAATCCTCGACCCCAGAGTTTTTGGGCGATAATCATAATTCTATACAAATCCTCAATTTTAAAATTTTGTATCAAATTATACATTTCTCAATTCGGTTACACTATTTATTTTACCTATATTTCAGTTTAATTTATTACAAATCATAATTTACGAAAATATTATAATAGTATGAAAATTTAAATAAAATTAATCCTCGACCCCAGAGTTTTTGGGCGATAATCATGATTTTTATACAAATCCTCAATTTTAAATTTTGTATCAAATTTTACATTTCTCAATTCGGTTACACTATTTATTTTACCTATATTTCAGTTTAATTTATTACAAATCATAATTTACGAAAATATTATAATAGTATCAAAATTTAAATAATATTAATCCTCGACCCCAGAGTTTTTGGGCGATAATCAAGATTTTTATACAAATCGGCAATTATACAACTTTGGATCAAATATAACATCCCTAAATTCGATAACACTATTATTTTATTCCTATTTTTCAGTTAAATTTATAATAAATCACAATTTACGAAAATATTATAATAGTATGAAAATTTAAATAAAATTAATCCTCGACCCCAGAGTTTTTGGGCGATAATCATGATTTTTATACAAATCCTCAATTTTAAATTTTGTATCAAATTTTACATTTCTCAATTCGGTTACACTATTTATTTTACCTATATTTCAGTTTAATTTATTACAAATCATAATTTACGAAAATATTATAATAGTATCAAAATTTAAATAATATTAATCCTCGACCCCAGAGTTTTTGGGCGATAATCAAGATTTTTATACAAATCGGCAATTATACAATTTTGGATCAAATATAACATCCCTAAATTCGATAACACTATTATTTTATTCCTATTTTTCAGTTAAATTTATAATAAATCACAATTTACGATAATATTATAATAGTATGAAAATTTAAATATTATTAATCCTCGACCCCAGAGTTTTTGGGCGATAATCATGATTTTTATACAAATCCTCAATTTTAAATTTTGTATCAAATTTTACATTTCTCAATTCGGTTACACTATTTATTTTACCTATATTTCAGTTTAATTTATTACAAATCATAATTTACGAAAATATTATAAGAGTATCAAAATTTAAATAATATTAATCCTCGACCCCAGAGTTTTTGGGCGATAATCAAGATTTTTATACAAATCGGCAATTATACAACTTTGGATCAAATATAACATCCCTAAATTCGATAACACTATTATTTTATTCCTATTTTTCAGTTAAATTTATAATAAATCACAATTTACGATAATATTATAATAGTATGAAAATTTAAATATTATTAATCCTCGACCCCAGCGTTTTTGGGCGATAATCATGATTTTTATACAAATCCTCAATTTTAAATTTTGTATCAAATTTTACATTTCTCAATTCGGTTACACTATTTATTTTACCTATATTTCAGTTTAATTTATTATAAATCATAATTTACGAAAATATTATAATAGTATCAAAATTTAAATAAAATTAATCCTCGACCCCAGAGTTTTTGGGCGATAATCAAGATTTTTATACAAATCGGCAATTATACAATTTTGGATCAAATATAACATCCCTAAATTCGATTACACTATTATTTTATTCCTATTTTTCAGTTTAATTTATAATAAATCACAATTTACGAAAATATTATAAGCAAATAATAAGTTAAATATGATTAATCCTCGACCCCAGAGTTTTTGGGCGATAATCATGATTTTTATACAAATCGGCAATTATACAATTTTGGATCAAATATAACATCCCTAAATTCGATTACACTATTATTTTATTCCTATTTTTCAGTTTAATTTATAATAAATCACAATTTACGAAAATATTATAATAGTATGAAAATTTAAATATTATTAATCCTCGACCCCAGAGTTTTTGGGCGATAATCATAATTCTATACAAATCCTCAATTTTAAAATTTTGTATCAAATTTTACATTTCTCAATTCGGTTACACTATTTATTTTACCTATATTTCAGTTTAATTTATTACAAATCATAATTTACGAAAATATTATAATAGTATGAAAATTTAAATAAAATTAATCCTCGACCCCAGAGTTTTTGGGCGATAATCATGATTTTTATACAAATCCTCAATTTTAAATTTTGTATCAAATTTTACATTTCTCAATTCGGTTACACTATTTATTTTACCTATATTTCAGTTTAATTTATTACAAATCATAATTTACGAAAATATTATAATAGTATCAAAATTTAAATAATATTAATCCTCGACCCCAGAGTTTTTGGGCGATAATCAAGATTTTTATACAAATCGGCAATTATACAATTTTGGATCAAATATAACATCCCTAAATTCGATAACACTATTATTTTATTCCTATTTTTCAGTTAAATTTATAATAAATCACAATTTACGATAATATTATAATTGTATGAAAATTTAAATATTATTAATCCTCGACCCCAGAGTTTTTGGGCGATAATCATGATTTTTATACAAATCCTCAATTTGAAATTTTGTATCAAATTTTACATTTCTCAATTCGGTTACACTATTTATTTTACCTATATTTCAGTTTAATTTATAACAAATCATAATTTACGAAAATATTATAATAGTATCAAAATTTAAATATAATTAATCCTCGACCCCAGAGTTTTTGGGCGATAATCATGATTTTTATACAAATCGGCAATTATACTATTTTGGATCAAATATAACATCCCTAAATTCGATAACACTATTATTTTATTCCTATTTTTCAGTTAAATTTATAATAAATCACAATTTACGATAATATTATAATAGTATGAAAATTTAAATATTATTAATCCTCGACCCCAGAGTTTTTGGGCGATAATCATGATTTTTATACAAATCCTCAATTTTAAATTTTGTATCAAATTTTACATTTCTCAATTCGGTTACACTATTTATTTTACCTATATTTCAGTTTAATTTATTATAAATCATAATTTACGAAAATATTATAATAGTATCAAAATTTAAATAAAATTAATCCTCGACCCCAGAGTTTTTGGGCGATAATCAAGATTTTTATACAAATCGGCAATTATACAATTTTGGATCAAATATAACATCCCTAAATTCGATTACACTATTATTTTATTCCTATTTTTCAGTTTAATTTATAATAAATCACAATTTACGAAAATATTATAAGCAAATAATAAGTTAAATATGATTAATCCTCGACCCCAGAGTTTTTGGGCGATAATCATGATTTTTATACAAATCGGCAATTATACAATTTAGGATCAAATATAACATCCCTAAATTCGATTACACTATTATTTTATTCCTATTTTTCAGTTTAATTTATAATAAATCACAATTTACGAAAATATTATAATAGTATGAAAATTTAAATATTATTAATCCTCGACCCCAGAGTTTTTGGGCGATAATCATGATTTTTATACAAATCGGCAATTATACAATTTTGGATCAAATAAAACATCCCTAAATTCGATAACACTATTATTTTATTCCTATTTTTCAGTTAAATTTATAATAAATCACAATTTACGATAATATTATAATAGTATGAAAATTTAAATATTATTAATCCTCGACCCCAGAGTTTTTGGGCGATAATCATAATTCTATACAAATCCTCAATTTTAAAATTTTGTATCAAATTATACATTTCTCAATTCGGTTACACTATTTATTTTACCTATATTTCAGTTTAATTTATTACAAATCATAATTTACGAAAATATTATAATAGTATGAAAATTTAAATAAAATTAATCCTCGACCCCAGAGTTTTTGGGCGATAATCATGATTTTTATACAAATCCTCAATTTTAAATTTTGTATCAAATTTTACATTTCTCAATTCGGTTACACTATTTATTTTACCTATATTTCAGTTTAATTTATTACAAATCATAATTTACGAAAATATTATAATAGTATCAAAATTTAAATAATATTAATCCTCGACCCCAGAGTTTTTGGGCGATAATCAAGATTTTTATACAAATCGGCAATTATACAACTTTGGATCAAATATAACATCCCTAAATTCGATAACACTATTATTTTATTCCTATTTTTCAGTTAAATTTATAATAAATCACAATTTACGAAAATATTATAATAGTATGAAAATTTAAATAAAATTAATCCTCGACCCCAGAGTTTTTGGGCGATAATCATGATTTTTATACAAATCCTCAATTTTAAATTTTGTATCAAATTTTACATTTCTCAATTCGGTTACACTATTTATTTTACCTATATTTCAGTTTAATTTATTACAAATCATAATTTACGAAAATATTATAATAGTATCAAAATTTAAATAATATTAATCCTCGACCCCAGAGTTTTTGGGCGATAATCAAGATTTTTATACAAATCGGCAATTATACAATTTTGGATCAAATATAACATCCCTAAATTCGATAACACTATTATTTTATTCCTATTTTTCAGTTAAATTTATAAAAAATCACAATTTACGATAATATTATAATAGTATGAAAATTTAAATATTATTAATCCTCGACCCCAGAGTTTTTGGGCGATAATCATGATTTTTATACAAATCCTCAATTTTAAATTTTGTATCAAATTTTACATTTCTCAATTCGGTTACACTATTTATTTTACCTATATTTCAGTTTAATTTATTATAAATCATAATTTACGAAAATATTATAATAGTATCAAAATTTAAATAAAATTAATCCTCGACCCCAGAGTTTTTGGGCGATAATCAAGATTTTTATACAAATCGGCAATTATACAATTTTGGATCAAATATAACATCCCTAAATTCGATTACACTATTATTTTATTCCTATTTTTCAGTTTAATTTATAATAAATCACAATTTACGAAAATATTATAATAGTATGAAAATTTAAATATTATTAATCCTCGACCCCAGAGTTTTTGGGCGATAATCATGATTTTTATACAAATCGGCAATTATACAATTTTGGATCAAATAAAACATCCCTAAATTCGATAACACTATTATTTTATTCCTATTTTTCAGTTAAATTTATAATAAATCACAATTTACGATAATATTATAATAGTATGAAAATTTAAATATTATTAATCCTCGACCCCAGAGTTTTTGGGCGATAATCATAATTCTATACAAATCCTCAATTTTAAAATTTTGTATCAAATTATACATTTCTCAATTCGGTTACACTATTTATTTTACCTATATTTCAGTTTAATTTATTACAAATCATAATTTACGAAAATATTATAATAGTATGAAAATTTAAATAAAATTAATCCTCGACCCCAGAGTTTTTGGGCGATAATCATGATTTTTATACAAATCCTCAATTTTAAATTTTGTATCAAATTTTACATTTCTCAATTCGGTTACACTATTTATTTTACCTATATTTCAGTTTAATTTATTACAAATCATAATTTACGAAAATATTATAATAGTATCAAAATTTAAATAATATTAATCCTCGACCCCAGAGTTTTTGGGCGATAATCAAGATTTTTATACAAATCGGCAATTATACAACTTTGGATCAAATATAACATCCCTAAATTCGATAACACTATTATTTTATTCCTATTTTTCAGTTAAATTTATAATAAATCACAATTTACGATAATATTATAATAGTATGAAAATTTAAATATTATTAATCCTCGACCCCAGCGTTTTTGGGCGATAATCATGATTTTTATACAAATCCTCAATTTTAAATTTTGTATCAAATTTTACATTTCTCAATTCGGTTACACTATTTATTTTACCTATATTTCAGTTTAATTTATTATAAATCATAATTTACGAAAATATTATAATAGTATCAAAATTTAAATAAAATTAATCCTCGACCCCAGAGTTTTTGGGCGATAATCAAGATTTTTATACAAATCGGCAATTATACAATTTTGGATCAAATATAACATCCCTAAATTCGATTACACTATTATTTTATTCCTATTTTTCAGTTTAATTTATAATAAATCACAATTTACGAAAATATTATAAGCAAATAATAAGTTAAATATGATTAATCCTCGACCCCAGAGTTTTTGGGCGATAATCATGATTTTTATACAAATCGGCAATTATACAATTTTGGATCAAATATAACATCCCTAAATTCGATTACACTATTATTTTATTCCTATTTTTCAGTTTAATTTATAATAAATCACAATTTACGAAAATATTATAATAGTATGAAAATTTAAATATTATTAATCCTCGACCCCAGAGTTTTTGGGCGATAATCATGATTTTTATACAAATCCTCAATTTTAAATTTTGTATCAAATTTTACTTTTCTCAATTCGGTTACACTATTTATTTAACCTATATTTCAGTTTAATTTATTACAAATCATAATTTACGAAAATATTATAATTGTATGAAAATTTAAATAAAATTAATCCTCGACCCCAGAGTTTTT
>JASXSY010003105.1:0-24880 GCA_034509805.1 Sipha maydis | reverse complement strand
AATCTACAAAACTCGTCAAGTTTATTTATCCCCCGTTCACCACGAGCGAGCCTTTCTTTTAATTTAGTACCAGGTCCGCAGTATCTGTTTAATCAAAAAAGTACATATAATCGGTTGAACGTATTTTTTTAAAAAAAAAAAATATATAAATTGTTTTCACCTGTAGCCGGGTAGATGAACCTCTACGGGTAAATGGTTTATAAGTGAGTTGACTAAACCGGAACCTTTATTCTTGTTGACTCTTCGATAGCGAGACATCGTGTGCAATTTTTTTATGTGACAACGGTATTTATAGCAAAATGAAATTTGTCGAACATAAACTAAAACTACCAATATATAATATCGATACACCGGATACTGTAACATCAAGACACGGTCCTTTGTTTCCGAATACAGTTCGGTCATTGGTTTTAGGTAGTTCCGGATGTGGTAAGACTAATTTGATATATTTTTTACTCGTAAATGAAAATGGTTTGAGATTTGAAAACGTATACATATATTCCAAAACCCTTGAACAACCGATATACATGTTATTAAAACGTATTATTGACGATATTGATGGTGTGAATTTATTCACATTTTTTGAAAACGATAATGTTATCTCACCTGAAAAAGTTTTACCAAATTCAATTTTCATAATGGACGATGTTATTGGTGAACATCAAGGCGTTATAAGAGAATATTTTTCCCGAGGAAGACATAACAAAGTAGACATATTTTATCTCGCTCAAAGTTATTCAAAAGTACCAAAACAATTGATTCGTGATATTGCCAATTTAATTGTCTTATTCAAACAAGACAAGACAAATTTAAAACACGTATATAACGAGCATTGTTCAGGTGATATGTGCTATAGTGAGTTTAAAAAATTTTGCGTTACATGCTGGAACAAGGAACGTTTTTCGTTTGTTGTTATTTGCAAAGACAGTGAGCGTGATGATGGCCGATATCGTTTCGGATTTGATACGTTTGTTGTTATATAAAATAATTTTTACTCGGTACGCTTACCATTCTCGAACTAATCATGACCGAAGACGGTTCAGTATTAAATGAATTAATTAAAGCTAAAGAAAATATTAAACGTAAATTTATCGCATTGAAAAATGGAGAGGCTGAAGTTCAGTCTTTAGTATCGAATACATTTAAACCGATCATAGAACCCTTAAACAGATTACACGAGAGTAAAATTTATCCCCCACCATCAGAACAAATTGAATCATCAAATGAATATCAACCATCCGAGAACAATTCTACAGAAAACATTGAACTTTGGTTAAATTCAAATGAAAGAGATAAACTTTATGGTCCGAAGAAGCTGATGAATGGTAGTATTAATTTAGGAGATAAAGAAATCAAATTTATAGAAAATACGTTAATTATTGAGGATTCTTCCTATCCGGTAACAAGGGGATTGATTTGTTTACTGTTTGCAAGATTTCCTTCTTCATATACTGAGCGGGATTTGAAAACTTATAAATCGATATTAATTCAAACATCAGCACATTTAACACAAGATGGAGAACGAATTAAAAAGGGTGGATTTAAGTATACATGCATCGTTAAAAAATTATTTCCTTCCGGCAAGGGCTATAACAGTGTGCAACTACAAAAACACAGTTTAGTGTATTGGAACGATCCAAACGAACTTGTCGATACTCTTAGCTTCTCAAGGAGCAGGAAACACTGGTGTTTCCAATGAAATACTTTCGATTTTCGAAGAGCTGAAAGAAGCCGGAATAATAAATAGAATACCAGATGTCTGTTAAACGAGATATTGCATGTGAACTTCATCGGCCAGCGAGAAAAAACTTTAACAGACGTGTAGTCAATATTTACGGAAAGAATGATTTGTGGCAAGCTGATTTGATAGAAATGATACCGTATTCAAGACAAAATAAAGGTTTTAAATATATTCTTTGTGTTATAGACTGTTTTACAAAATTCGCTTGGGCGTTGCCGTTGAAATCGAAAACTGGAGTTGAAGTCTCCAATGCATTATCAAAAATATTGATAAATCGAACTCCTAAATTACTTCAACTCGACAATGGCAAAGAGTTTTATAACAAGACATTCGATGCCTTAATGAACAAGTACAAAATAAAAAAATACTCTACGTATAGCACGACAACGGCATGTATTGTAGAGCGATTTAATCGAACCCTGAAAGAAAAAATGTTTCGTGAGTTTACAGTCAAGGGTACGCATAATTGGGTTTCAATATTACCCGTGTTAATGAAAAATTACAACAAAATATCTGTACACCGAACTATCGGAATGACTCCTACAGAAGCAGACAGAAATCCCTCGTTGGTTGTATTAAAAAAACGCAAGATGATTAATAAAAAAGTTAAATTTAGTCTGGGCGATAAAGTCCGAATAAGCACACATAAAGGGGTGTTTTCTAAAGGTTATTTGCCTAATTGGTCCACTGAGTTGTTCACTGTTGTTAGAATAAATAAATCATCCCCACCAACATATATTTTAGAAGACTTTATGGGTAAACCGATTGCCGGTTGTTTTTATTCCGAAGAATTAAGCAAAACAAATCATCCTGACAAATATTTAGTTGAAAAAATAATACGTAGAAAGGGTAACCAAATGTTTGTCAAGTGGCTGGGTTTTGATGAAACACAAAATAGCTGGATAAATACAAGTGATGTAGCGAAAAAATGATTTTTAATGATGCAGTTTCAATTAAACGCTCAAAGAACAATGTCGTCGGCAATTTTAGATATTCAATGTGTTCTCGGAGTCAATAATAAATACATGATTAAAGAAATGTCTGTAGTAAGCACAGATACACAAGCAGCACAACATTGGATTTTCAAACACTCACAAATTGCGAAAAGTCGAAGTGTAAACAAATGGCTCGAAAGAAACTACCACAGATTATCGATGGACTACGGCGATGTCAAATACAAAGAACTGGGCAACATTTTAAACTCGTTGAAATTCAAATACATTTACGTAAAGGGTGAGCAGAAACAAAAAATGATTGAAGAGATTATCCCACACGTTATCGTTATCAACATGGAAGACCTCGGGTGTCCTCGATTGAATCAGTTATGTACCAAAGACGAACCACCACGCTGTATTTTTCACATGAATTTAAATCCAGATCAATGTACATTTTATAAAGTTTATGTTTTAAAAAAATGGTATGTAAATAATTCTTAATACTTAAATAAAGTTATTATTAATATTATTAAATGCGATTTTTTTTTCTTCTAAACATACATATATGTTATATTAGTTAAACCTTATAGTAATATTTACAATTGTATTCGTATCGAACTGTATTACTAAATTATTTAAAACATATATAAACAGATTTCGTTTTAATTATATATTATTTATATTATTAATTAAATATATACAGAGATGAACATTTTAAAAATTACTAATCAGATTATCTACAAATGTATACAGTTAAAAAAAAAAATAAAAATTACATTTACAATCGTATATATTATACATCATCTTCATCTTCTTCTACTATTTCTCTGAAACAAAATAAATATGATTAAGCAGCTTATTGTGAAAAATTTAATGATTTATTAAATAATAAGTTAAACTCACTTTATTCTGTAGTGTCCGTGTGCTAGTGTATGAATTTGATCATGTAAGATGAACCTTTTATCGTCATAGCAGTTGAATGTTAGTTTATTGGTTTTTATAGTAGATATTTTATGTTTAAATGAGCGAATTGATATATTTTCCCGATAAGGATCCAACAACTTCACCGAACAAACAATTTTTATGATCTGCAAACGTCATATGTTTTTTAACTATATGATTTCTGATTCCCTTCGCCTTGATTTTTTCATCCCCCTCGATTATGTATGCATACGACTTAGCCCTCAATGCTATAAACTCATGCATAACTCGCCCGTCGGTCTCATCAGAAAATAAACCCGGTATTTTCTTTCTTTCAGAAATAAAACAGGTGTGATCACGTGGTAGGTTGGCGGTATCCATACGATTTAATAAGTTTGGATTGGTTTGCAGATCATTATAAAAATCATTTGTTACAATGTAGTACACCAATGAATCTGAAATAACAAAAATTAATTTAATAAATATTTAAAAAAAAAAAAAATGTACAAATAATATACCTGTATCTGTATACATTAAATTAATAGCTTCTTTGTAGTGACTCTTCATTACATTATAATGATAGTCATACATGAGCGTTTTTGATATATCGAGCACAGCAAAGCCTAAACACATAATTAAACTATAGATATTTACCAATAATAATAATAATAATACGATATTTACCTATATAAATAGGTTTGCAAAAATCTATTATTTTGTTCTCCATTGTCACTGCTGTTAAATTTTTATTTTCATAATTAGTGCAGTATTTAAATGTAGTACGATTAATCAGTTTTTGCACCTTTTGCTCTGACGACACCAATTCCATTTTAATTCTTTTTCTCATCGACTCCATTGTTTTTCCTAAATTATAATGATTATAATAATAATAATAATAATTGTAATGATAATAATAATAACATACCAAATACAGCATTATTTAATAATTTATTAAAATCTCTTTCGAAATCGTTTGCAGCTTTCTAACGCATTTCAGTGTTTAAATTAATGTACTTTACCATCCATGGCGATTGTCTAAATTGTAAAACTCTATGAACCTTTAAATTATAATAGTGTTAGATATATTCAAAAGAAAAATGTATATATTAATTTACTTTTTCCACTATTAATCCGTTAGCGATTGCTTGCTGCAGATTTTTATAATGAACAATATATTTTTCTTTTGGTTCTAATGTGGCCATCAACTTTCGCACTTTTGAACCTTGTGGTATACCATTATTAGGTAAAAACGGCAAATCATTATGTTCGTTGTGTAAATGTTGTGGATAAACTATATCGACTTCATAGATTCGTCCTATATCAGAATTATCTGTCAAATCATTCAACCCATTTAGTGTTGCCTCAACCCATTTAAAACCTCCGTAAGGAAGGTATTGACACATTGCCCATCCATATAAATTATTACCTTAAATAAGATAAAATTAATAAAAATGTAAATTAATAATTAAATTTTTAACTCACAATCTTGGTAAACTATCCATGAATTAGGTTTTGATTCATCGTGATGAGGTGCTCGATGATTATTTGCCTTTCCGTACCTCATAACGGCTTGTGTTAGTCCACCACGAATACCTGAACAAAAACAGTGTTTCAGTTAAAATCTTATATTTATCTACAAAATATTTAAATATCACCTTTTTCTATCATTAATAGCATATCATAGTCTGTTAGCAGCTCTAATTTTATCGAGGTGTATTTCAACATGCAGTCGAAACTAAATCCTGGTGCTGTGTAATAAAATGCAGGATCTAGTTTGTACGTCGAAATACAAATGTCTCTAAAGTTTTCAAAGACATCAGCCAGAAGCAGTACATCGATTTTGAGGTATAAATCACTGTAATCACCAAGTGAACGACAACCAAAATGATTCCAAACATTTTTCGCGTGTTCATACTCCTCCTCTTCGATATCCGACTCTGTCAGTATATTGTAAAAATCTTCTTTGCGCGGTAATTCACTAGTTTGTAATTTAGTCCATGAATCAGTGTAATTGTATGGATACACACCTTTTCTCGTCACCAGATGCATGTCGGTATGTGGAAAAACTTTGGCGGTTTCGCGAAACTTTTCAAAATTGGTTGTTAAAAGATTTTCTGCTAAAGTTGATAATTTAGAAGCCAAGAATCTATAAGTATCTATAAATCTAATTTTAAAATCATTGCTTATATACTTGGAAAACGATATAAAATTTTCTTCTGTATTAGGAACGACACTTATTGTATTAGAGTCATAACCTAATTCTGTTACAATAAAGTGTGCATCATATTTTGACAAATTGTGGAAAAAACATGGTACAAAATTCTGCGTTTTTAGTTTTAAGTTGCATGTATTGCATAAACATTTACCAGATAAATGGTTATGATGTGCTACCTTATGGTTTATTAATGTAAAATCAATTTCACATAAATCACACTTGATCTTGTTTGCATGTATTCGTTTTTCTTCTTCGGTCATCATTATCGGTATGTTAACTGTTTTCAAAAGTTTATGCAATTTTCCGGCTATTTCAAGCACAGCCAACACAAATTGTTTTGCTACTCTGTCTGAGCTCTCAGAACCTCGAAAAATGATTGGTGTCAGTGGTATATTGAAATTTTGAAGTAACTCGACAGGTACATCATCTGAAGCTTTTAATAGTAAACCATAACTCATTGGGTGATGAGATTGAATCGCCGTTGTATTAGGTCCATGAACTTCATTAGTATTCAGAAGGAGGGCTTCAAAATCTGCATACAGTACAAACGGTAAACGTTGTGTATTACTCCAACCATCGAATTTCAACATTGTACCGGGGGCAGGCATCTTCGATAGAATGGGCTTATGTTCACCGCATATACGCTTATGATCTTCTAATTTATTTTTTTGTCTCCCGTCAAAGGTGGTAAAACAACTTTTACAAAAAATCACACTCTCCTTGTGCAGCGTCTTTTGGGCTCGAACGAGACGGGAAAAGTTTGATATATAAGTGTAATGTGAGTTATTATCATCTTTTAATAATAACAAATCAAAGTGATTTGCTTTTTCTTCTACAACTCGCAGTGGAAATACATGATGAACATCCTTCTCCTTTTTTAGCCCGTATATGTTAATAGATACATTATTATTTTTTTCAAATATTTTAACTTCATTGGAGGGGGTTGGGTATGATATTCCAGTAAAATTATATTTATCTTCATGAGTAAAATAATTTTCACCGACTCTTTGTTTATTTTCCCCAGTTACATGTTTTGATAAAATAGCCCACTTGAAACACTGATTGTCAACATTATGCGGGTTTATTACGGCCTTTTTATCTATAATGTCTTTTGGTAGCTCAATATATGAGGACCCACCTAAAGGTGTATACTTGTATACACCGAGTAATAACCCATCAATTTTCTCGAGAGTGAATCCGCTGCCTTTACCCTGATATTCTTCCTCCTCAGTTAAAATTTTAACAAACATTTCGTTAACTATTTCATTAATATTACTATCGTTAAAAATCGCCCTGGCCGAGGTTTTAAAAGCTCTATTCACGGACGAGTTTTCGATTATCGGTTTATTATAAGCAGCTTCCAATTTAAGATTAAATTTGATAGGTAGTGCAGTTGATTTTAAAATGTGAATCAGTTCAGATTTTACCGAGTTAAGAAAAATCGAATAATTGAGAATATTTGTAGCGTTCCTCTTATAATACCACATTATTCGATTGTAATCATAAGAGATATATTGATGATTCTACATCGTATCGAGAGAGCTACTTAAATTCGTTAAATTCAACATATATTACTAATGGCTGTAAAAGTCTAAGTGGAGAATTGTTATATCCTATACATCTCCAGTTCGATTCTTACCCAGATATTACACTTTTTTTAAATATTATCATATATGATAAATATATGATAATATTTAAAAAAATTTATCATTTATCATATATGATAAATTTACCTTTTGGAGTCCAAACCACAAAATAACAATATTTTTTTTGGGTTATATGGAGTTGACCCTGTATTTGATAAAAATAATCGTGGTTTTTTTTAGTACCAACTTTTCATTTTTTTTTTTTCAAATATTTTATTTTTTTTTCCTCATAAGCATTTTCGGGTGTGTAGTCTCTAATCGAAAAAGGACATTTAATTTCGATTATACAATTGTCTCCAACAAGTCCGTCTGGAGATGCAGCCAAGTAAGGGAGTACTGGATCAACAAATAATCCGGCAGAATGAACCTTGAAGTTGTGTAAAGCTTCGAATGCTTTTTTAGCTACGGGTTCGAATTGTATACCATAACTGTTGTAGAAAGTATATTGTATATAGATTATAGATTATTAAATAAATTGTATTTGTTACAGTACGAAATAGTCAAATTTTACCTGGTAGCAGTTGTTCCATGGAAATAATCAGACTTATACAAAATAGAAATAATTGTATTTTTTCTATTTGTGCTTTTACGTCTATTTAAGCTTACACACTTTGCCAAAATTAGAAGCAGTCAGTCTGTACGAACGTTCTTTTTTCCATTCTTCACATTGTGATTGTTCAATCGTTCGGCGTTCCAATTGAATAATATCATCCTGACTAAGCCTAAGTCGTGATAAGAATATTAACTTTTGCTCCTCCATTTCTTCACGAGTAATCAGTAGTGGCTTACATCCTAAATCTTCATTTACAGCACCATAGTCTTCGTCTGGTCCGCAACCACTTCTGTGATTGTCACACCACCGCTTTTAACAATAAAAGTGTCTGGAACTTTTTTACGAGCTGTTGAATAACATTGATGTGAAGATGGCATGTTAGACGTGTCTAATTTATCCATAAATCCAGGTTTAACAATAATATCATCGTAGAAATCGTAAGTTTTTATTTGATACATGAATGAATCTAAATAAAATAAATAAAATGAAATAAAAGTGTAATTATAATAATATGTGAAATTTTTATGTACGTGTATCTATGTATAAAAGTTCAATATCATCCTCATAATAATTTTTCATTCTATGGTAGTGAAAATCATACATAAGGTTTTTCGATAAATCTAACACGCTAAAACCCACGAATATAGGCTTATCGAATTTCATGATGTCAATATTCATGTGAAAAGCTGAAAGTTGTTCATTGTAGATGGTATTGTCTTTAAATGTGGGTTTTTTTTATTATTTTTCTGCGCGTCTTTTATTACATACAAGTTCCATTTTCATTCTCTTTCTTACATTTTCCATTGTTTTTCCTGCAAATAAAATTATTATGAATATACAGAATTCAATATATAGCAAATAAGTACACACCAAAAACACTATTAACGTTGTCTATATCCAAACTCCCTTGGTACCAGTTGAATCCACCATAGGGTAATGGTTGCATCATTGCCCATCCATAATTAGATATAAAAAAATAATTAAACATAATGTTTTGGTTTAAACAGTTATAACTTACAGATTAGTCGCATCTAAATATACTATCCATGTGTCTGGTAGTGTTGTCGAACAACGCTCTTAACGAGTAGTTGGCGTCGACTCGCTCACACTCCGTCTACCGGATTCGGGTTTAAATTAACTATAGAACAACAATTTATTACAATGTGAACAATATCAATTTATTTTATACAAAACATAGTCTGATGACAGAGCCGATCGTAGCTGCTGGAGCGGACCTCGTACCGGATCAGGTTGAAGATGTTGGAGCGGACGTGGAGCAATATTCGTTGTCGGAACAGACGTAGAGCATACGATTGAGCGATACTTGTCGGAGCGGACGTGGAGCAATATTCGCTGTCGGAACAGACGTAGAGCATACGATTGAGCGATACTTGTCGGCAGGGCCGGATTTAGCACAAGTGCCGCCATAGGCACCGTTAAAATTTGCCGCTCCTCCACCCTATATCTCCATTTTTTCCTATCACAAAAAAAGCAAATTTGAATTATTGAAAATTTGTTTTAATGAATTGAAAATAAAATAATAAGAAAAATTTGATTAAATAATAATTATTGAAATACAATTTGTAAACGTGATGAATAATATACAAACATTTTTTAAAATTTCATTGTTTACAAAGTCTTACGACGAACTTTTCTTGAGGCAAAATCATCAATTATACTGTCATAATTCATATCATACAGCATTTTTGATTCGATATGTAAAATTGCCATTGAATTCAATCTATCTGCGCCTGTGGTTGAACGTAAATATGATTTGATCCTCTTCAATGCCGAGAAAGAACGTTCAGCTGAACAGTTGGTTGCAAATGTACATAAAAAGATACGTAACACTGTGGTGACATTTGGATATACATCTATTAAATTATTTTTATACAAAATTTCACACAGTTCCAGAGTTTTTTTTGAGTCATAAGATTTAGAAAAAAGATAATCACGAAAATGAAGGCATTCATTTGTAAATGATTCTTCAATATCATTAGGGTAATGTTTTACTAGAGCAATAGTTTTTTTATGAATAGTTTCTTCATCAGTACTACATAATTTTGATAAAAAGTCAAATTTAAGACACAATTCTTTATATGAACTCTTACGCTTACTAAGTTCAGCATTCAATTTATCAACAACAATATAAAATGCATTGATTTTAAAATCTTCTTTTCCAGTAAATGTAATTTCATTATTAGTTTCATTAAAATCACGTTTTCTTTTAATAATTCTTTTTTTATCTTTTTTATATTGTGATTCAACACATTTGTATTGCTTTTTCTTCATACGCTTCATAAGCATCTCTAATTCTAGATGTATAATATTCTAAGGATTCATACAACTCAACAACCATACCCAAATCAATATATACTGATTGCAGTTTCTTATTAACAGCATCAAATCTTTCTAAAACTTCATGCCAAAAAATAGTCATAAAACACATTTCTACGCTGTTAAAATGTTTTAAAAGTGCTAAAGCTTCATACCTGGTTGTAGATTTTTCAGTATCATCATTATTTATAGCCTGTAAAGCGTATTTGATATCATTCCAAGAAGTAAATAAACATTTACTGGCTTCATATCTTGCTGACCACCGTGTCACAGACAAATTTTTAACACCCTTTGACTTTTTAAAAAAAGATATAAGAATCTCCCAACGATGAGTTGATGCTGTGAAATAATTATATATTTGTTGGAGAAAGTTAAAATATGCAACTGAATATTGACAGCAGTCAGCAGCAGATCTCCCAACAAGATTCAGCGAATGTGCCGAACAAGGTACGTAAATAGCAAGTGGAGAAATCCTTTTAATCCTAGCTTGAAGTCCGCTATACTTACCCGACATGTTACTGGCATTATCGTAGGATTGCCCTCGACAATCATCAATATTTAAATTGTATTGCTTAAGAGTATCAAATACTATATCGGCAAGTTGTTCTGATTTATGTCCTATTCCGGAAATAAACTTTAAAAACCGTTCTACGGGTGTACCATCTTTGGAAATGTATCTTATGATAAACGATAATTGATCAACGTGGGATACGTCGGGTGTCGAATCAACGCTTATAGAAAAATATTTTGAAATTTGAACTTCTTCGACTATTTTTTTCGTAACCTGGTCTGCCATGATCTGTATGAACTCTTCATATGTTTGGGAAGAAAGATATGAAGTTTTACCACTTCCGATGTTACCATAGCGTTTAATATGCTCTGACAAAAATGGGTCAAACTCAGCCAACAGTTCTAATGTCATAATGAAATTACCGCTATGAAATGAACCAAATTTTTCGTCACTGCCTCTAAGGGGTAACCCTCAGATAACTAAAGAACGGACTGTAGCAACTATTCTTTTTAAAATATTTCGCCAATATTTAATTTCTTGTTCCGTTTGTAAAACAATTTCTTGATTAATTTTACCACCAGATTTCCCCCTTTCTATTAATAAAATTGTAGAAGATTTATGATGAACAGAATTTTCATGTTCAGTTACTCTACGCAAAGCATTTTTCCAATCGTTAAATCCAACTGTTTCTAATGTCGATGAATTTGAACTTCCAAAAAGTCGACAAGGTGCGCAAAATACTGAGCCAGTAGATTCAGAAAAAATTAACCATGATCGTAACTGTATTTCACCATTTATACGTGTTCTATAAAATAATGTTTTATTTAAAAATCTAGATTTATCGGGATAATTTCGTTTTGAACACGTAAAATCACTATCAATATTTTGATTTATCCCGTGTTTTGCCAAATAATCACGAGTCACGTCATTAATAACCCATTTAGCTGGATCATGACTTACAATAACTGTATCAAAAGTTAAATCTGATAAATCGTTACATACATTACCTACAATGTTCAGTTCACTAACCACATTCTCATCTAGATCATTTTCTTGAACATTGTTATTTTGTGATTGACCGTCATTTGAATTGGAAGTAGTAGAAATAGTAGTAGTAGTAGGTTTAAAAAAAGTACAAAGTTTAGGAATCTTATTTAGAAGTTCGCACTCTTTGTTTAGTTTGTTTTGTTTGTATTCCGAACCACTTAAACGATTACGTCCGTCACTCATTTTGTAAATGAACAGTAAAACAACAGGTCGATAGCGTGAACTAATATGGTCGTGTACTCGCGTATATAATCGAAATAAAATAAAAGTGTGTAATATTTAATTTATAATAATAAGAAATAACATGATTTTAAAGTCACCAACACATGTGGATGCACATGCGTGTATTGTTGCCGTGCTGTGGCACTGCACTATAAAAATAGAATTCGTCGAACAACAAATATGTATCTACTTATTTTTGTTGTTCGACGAATTCTATTTTTATAGTGCAGTGCCACAGCACGGCAACAATACACGCATGTGCATCCACATATTATATAAGTAATATAGTATTATTAGTATGATATAATGATAGACGATATTTTACGAATAAATGTAGACAAAAATGATACACCCGAAATCCGAGCAATTTTTAATATGTGATCTACAAAAAATAAAATATAAAATACATTAATTTTTTATTTCAATATTTTGCCGCCCTAGGCCCGGGCCTCACGGGCCTAGGCCAAAATCCGGGCCTGCTTGTCGGAGCGGACGTGGAGCATACAAGTAAAAACCATGCGGTTGTCGAAGCTGACAAACAATTTTTCTCGTGGTACGAAAAACGTGTTTACGGTCGAGAGTACGACGAGCAAGAGAGCGAATGGCGTCCGCGTGCCGCTGCCGGTAACGGATGCCGACGCGGTAGCTCGTGTGACCAACCCCGCATGTGGAGGCAACCGGTTGACCATTTTGCCACCCGGTTGTAAAGGGCGGGCAATTTTAAATGGCAGAAAAGCCTGAACATACTCCCCCTTGCAAGATCATTGCAACAGCGGAAGGTTTTTCTGCAGTCTACATCATTGACGACCGGTACTCTGTGGAACAACAGGTTGCTGGTTGTCCAGAGGAACGACTGGAACTTTGTGAACAGCTGAGAGTGAGCGCAGTGGAAGTTGGAGCAAGCTGAGCTATCAATCAATGGTTTGAGCCAGATCTGTGGCTCTGTCATATCAGAATTTACAAATTATGGGGAACATTTCCATAAATAATAATAATAAAGCAGTATAAAGTTAACATAGTTATAAACAACAACAAAAAAAAACATTAACAATATTTAAATATCACAGCCAAATCATTGGAACAAATGAGATCGCACAAATTACATAAGGAACATAATATTAATAATAATGAACATAATAAAAATAAACAGATTATTACCTTGCAAGTATAGCACCATACCATAGTCTCCGGAGCAGGAACGAGCGACAACAACTACGGTAACATGCTAAATTCACATTCAAACAAAGGTAATAATAATACAGGCGCAACAGGAATACAATTAAGACTGGTTTGGGTCATTAGTAGGGAGCACTACTACTTTTACCACAGGCCTAACTACAATTCCTTGTTTGGTAAGAATCTTAACTACTCTAAAAATCTGATCTTGACCGGGCATTACCTCAACCACTCTACCTAAGTCCCATTCCAAAGGTGGAGCGGTGTTGGATTTGATGACCACCATGTCACCCGTCTTCAGATTTTTCTGATTATCTGACCAACGTTCCCGAACTTGAAGCGTGTTCAGGTACTCTGAGGACCATCTTCTCCAAAAGTTGCGGAAGACTTGCTGAAGGAGCCTCCAGCGATTTCGACGGCCTGACGATGTGTGGAGCACCTCACCATCAGGCAATGACAACAGTGGTTGACCTATCAAGAAATGACCAGGGGTCAAACATTCCAAGTCATTTGGGTCAGATGAGAGTGGAGTCAAAGGCCTAGAGTTTAGAGCTGCTTCAACACGACATAATGCAGTGGTCAACTCTTCGAGAGACCATGTCTGGTGGTGTAGCGAACGAACGAGGAATGATTTCGCGGATTTTACAGCCGCTTCCTATATGCCTCCAAAATGTGGAGCGCCAGGAGGATTGAAATGCCATTCACACTTCACATGGGTAGCGAATTGATCCTGATGGGCCGGATCCTGCATGAGTTTCCGGAATTTATTGGCAGCACCAACAAAATTGGTCCCACAGTCGGAATAGATGCTAATAGGAATTCCTCTCCTAGAGACAAACCGATCGAGTGCGGCTAAGAAGGCAGCAGTTGACAGATCAGTCACTACCTCCAGATAAACAGCTTTGGTGGTCATACAAACAAACACTGCTATGTATATTTTAAACAACCGAGGCTTACGAATGTTCAGTTCTCTCATCTGCATCGGGCCCGCATAATCAATGCCAACAGATGAGAATGGTCTAACAGCCTGAATCATGAGACCAATGGCATACAGGAAGCACCGTTTCAATCTTGTGAATTCGATTGGATACAAAGGTCTTAAAGGAAGTATGCGGGCTCTTGATCCACGACAACACCACCTTCGAATCTGACCATGCATAAACTTCGGTGATCGTTAGATGAGTTTCTAACGTAGCCTTCAGCCGAGCTAACCATTCCGCCAACAGAACTGCGCCGCTTAACTCCAAGCGCGGGATTGTAACTTCTTTCATGGGCGCCAAATTGGTTTTTGTCCCCAACAAGCATACGGTGACCCTTTGCGACGGATCAGTCACTCTAAGGTACCCCAGAGCAGCATAACCCTTCATAGACGCATCACAGAATCCACACAGAATATAGCTATTCTGAGGCGTGGTACCAATGAAACGTGGAATCTTAATGTTCGAGAGCCAACCCAACGAGCTGTAGAACTGGTACCATTCTTCTTTGATCTCTGCAGGAAGGGGATCATCCCAACCAATCTTCTCCAACCACAACCGTTGCATAAGCGATTTCGCATAAAAAATTGTTGGAGCCAAGAGACCAAGCGGATCGAATATCCTCGCGATCATCGAGAGTATTCCTCTTTTAGTGAGCACCAACCGAATACAAGAAATATCATATGAAAAGTGATCCCGAACTGGATCCCATATCATACCTAGCACTTGTACTTCATCCCCACGATCAAAATTCAGAGGGTCAGTGGTGCAATCTTCTGGCCGTAAAAGCGAAAGGACTTCAGGAGCATTGCTAGCCCACTTCTTCAATTCTAAGCCGGATCGGGCTAGAACATTAACCATATTTCGCTGGAGCAGCTTAGCTTCAGCAACTGACCCCGCACCAACACAAATATCATCCATATATGTTTGATGGCGGAGAGCTCTGTAAACGTCTGGGAGATCACCGCAGTCATTTTCAGCAATGTATTGTAGTACTCTGAGTGCGAGATATGGAGCACAGTTCACGCCATAAGTGATGGTGTTAAGAGTGAACTCTTCCACAGGAGCATGCGGGTCTGCGCGCCACAAAATGTGTTGAAACTTTCGGTGTGCGGGAATTATGTCAATCTGACGGTACATCTTGCAAATGTCCGTTGTAAATGCTACCTTGTGGACCCTGAAGCCAGTCAATACATTTACCAAGTCCTGTTGGAGCTTAGGACCAATCAACAGACAATCATTCAATGAAGCGCCAGAATGACACCTAGCGGAAGCATCAAACACGACTCTGAGCTTCGAGTCAGCTCCCAGCTGCTTATGGACAGCATGATGAGGTATAAGATATTTCCCTTGGCTATCAGAACGAGTCATATGTCCTAGCTCCTCATACTCCCGCATGAATTGGCAGTAGGAATTGCGGAGAAAGGGATCTCTTGTTAAACGGCGTTCCAATTGGTGAAACCGATTCATGGCTACCTGGCGCATACCAGGAAAGACGACCGATCTGTCTGACTTAAATGGCATAGCTACATTGAAGCGACCATTTGAGTTCCTGATCATGGTGGAGTTGAAGACCTGCTCACATCGAGTGTCTTCAGCAAACTGAGGCGGAGCAGCCTCAGGTTCTTCTACCTCCCAGAACCGTTCCATCAGCAATTCCATTGATGTAGTATTGGCAGAAATTAGCAAAGACCTTGATGATACTTTCAGACCCTGCTGGATGGGCCCAATAAGCACCCAACCAAACACTGAACTATAAGCGGATGGATACCCTTGACCCAACGACTGGCTATGATCACTCCAAATTCGTGGAAATATGTCTGCCTCAATCAACAGTTCTACCGGGGATGTCGAAATGTGGATCAGCTAGTGACAAATGTTCACATCTAGAACGAACTTGAGAAGGTAATTGCTGGGCAGGCATATCTGAGGTAATAAAAGGGAGCACCCATACCTCAGCTGGAATATCTGGCGACGGATCACTGCGTGACAAAATATTTAAACGAACAAGGCCTTTAACATCTGGAACAGGAAGACCCGACAACCCTGTGATCGGTACAGTAAAGTGTGACGGTAG
The DNA here is from genome assembly GCA_034509805.1 of Sipha maydis. Classification (NCBI taxonomy): domain Eukaryota; kingdom Metazoa; phylum Arthropoda; class Insecta; order Hemiptera; family Aphididae; genus Sipha; species Sipha maydis. The sequence continues at coordinate 8,522 of JASXSY010003105.1, read as the reverse complement.
AAATCCTAATCTGTCGCAGCAGGTAGCTGTTACAGCGCTGATCTGCGAAGCAGAATCTATAAGTGCACGTACAGTTTGAAAATTGCCAGTCATATCACGTACATGGACAAGAGCAGTACCTAGCAGCACTGTAGGTGTTTGCAGATCGCTGAACAGGGCGGCTTGATTCTGGTCTGCCTTTGAAGTAGATGTAGCCGGATCCCGATGTAGAAGTGCATGGTGCCGACGAGAGCAGATAGCACACGATGCCCTACACTTAAATGACATATGGTCGTTGGCAAAGCAAACCATGCACAGCCGATGAGTACACACCAGGCTATATCTGTCATCCATTGACGCCGCTTTGAACTGAGCACATTCAGATAGTGGATGCGGACCTGTGCACTGAAGGCACTTCAATGAGCTCTGAATCCGTGGTCGCGAAGTCGATACACAGGCAGTCCGATTCCCACGTGTCGTCTTGCTATCAATGGCAGGCCTGGGTTTCGCAGTTGCAGTGGTAGTCTTCGCAACTGAAGTGCTTGAGCGTTTTAATGTTGCAGTTGACACTCCAACGTTATCTAGGATATGCAATCTGGCCTTTATAAATTTGATGAGGTTGTCTATTGTGGGATAATTATCCTGATTTTCGGTTTCAAACAACCGGCGAGTGGACGTTGGAAGACATCTTGAAGCGATGCAAAACAGTATGAAAGAACCCATATCTGGGATCTGTAAAGATTCAAGAAGAGCGATGCCTTCGTCGAACTCGTTGAGGAATGTACGCAGAGCAGCAGTATTCTCCCCCGTAGCAACAGGAGCAGTCAGCATAGAGTCAACGATCGATGTAGCGAGCTTACGCGGCTTGTCATAGTGTTCCTTGAGCGTGGACCAAGCCAAGTCGTAAGTGTCTCCAGAGATGGTTATACTTTTAAGTAACTCGAGAGGATCTTCGTCAAGACACCCAATCAAATAATAAAATTTGTCAATGCTAGAAACATCTGGCCGACTGTCTACCAAAGACATAAAACGATCCCGAAAGACAGGCCATTTACTAATAGAACCATCAAAGAATGGCAATGGAATCTCAGGTAACCGAGAGTGAAAGCGAGTTGCAGCAACAGGTGCCTGAGCAGGCTGTTCATGACCAAGAACGAATGGTTGAGGTGTTGAGATTGGAGTGGAGCTACTCTCAGAATCTCTCACACAATCAGAATTAACGAGTATCAGCTGCTGACGATCTTCAGGGGTGGAACGAATTGCATCGAACAATGCTTTAACTTCTACAACGAGAGCACGTGTGTCCACTTCAATATCATGTGAAAACTCATGAACCATATCAAGATCAATCAAAGTATTCATCAATGTATCATTTTCCGCACTAAACATAGCCCAAAGGTCATCTAGGTCCATTATAGCAACTGAGAGTCGTCGCTTCAAAGCCGGATCAGAAGCAGAACTAGTAGCTAGGGTATGAATTTGCTTAATGCGACAAACTGCAGCATCTCGCTTGAGCAAAGCGCGTTGTCTGCTTCGTAGAGCACGTTCATTTTGGTTAGTGTCCATAACAGATCAATTATCAAACAAATAACAACAGCAAACAACAGGTAAACCAATGAACAAGATATAACAATTAGCTATATCAATATATAACAAATAAAATATCTATGAACAACTATAAGCAGTGTTCAAAAAAAAATATACAACCAGATCAGACTATATATAATAATCAACAAGAAATATTAAATCAACAAATAACCATCAACTTAACAACTATAAAATAATCGAACCAAAGTAATATATAACAAGACCAGAATAAATAGTATTAAATAATGGACGATAGATAGGACATGAGCAACTAAGAATTAAAATTATAAATAATGGAAAAGAACATTTACAAAATGATTATCAATAGAGCATATGATAACGATTAACTCTTAAGAGAGAGAACAACAGTTAATACCAGAGAGAACAGTCAGATAATAATAAAATACAATACCTAATAACAATACTAATAATTAACCTAACGACAAACATTAAACATTACAATAAAATAATAAAAAGATATACTACAGCTTATATTCTATAACAATAAAGAATAACCTACCAACCAAGGAACTGTTCAGTTATTAATTTAAATTAATGCATCACATTAATATTTACAAGAGCATTAGAGCTTAATAGACATTTAAACGGGTATCTTAAGATAAAAGTAAATAATAAAATAAATGTTGCACCATATATTAAATAAACTTTACCAGAGTACAAAGTGTTGATCAGGATCCTTCAACCACGCTCTGCTACCAATGTTGGCGAACAACGCTCTTAACGAGTAGTTGGCGTCGACTCGCTCACACTCCGTCTACCGGATTCGGGTTTAAATTAACTATAGAACAACAATTTATTACAATGTGAACAATATCAATTTATTTTATACAAAACATAGTCTGATGACAGAGCCGATCGTAGCTGCTGGAGCGGACCTCGTACCGGATCAGGTTGAAGATGTCGGAGCGGACGTGGAGCAATATTCGTTGTCGGAACAGACGTAGAGCATACGATTGAGCGATACTTGTCGGAGCGGACGTGGAGCAATATTCGCTGTCGGAACAGACGTAGAGCATACGATTGAGCGATACTTGTCGGAGCGGACGTGGAGCATACAAGTAAAAACCATGCGGTTGTCGAAGCTGACAATTTTTCTCGTGGTACGAAAAACGTGTTTACGGTCGAGAGTACGACGAGCAAGAGAGCGAATGGCGTCCGCGTGCCGCTGCCGGTAACGGACGCCGACGCGGTAGCTAGTGTGACCAACCTCGCATGTGGAGGCAACCGGTTGACCATTTTGCCACCCGGTTGTAAAGGGCGGGCAATTTTAAATGGCAGAAAAGCCTGAACAGGTAGGTTTCTGTTATACGTCGGAACAGTATAGTTGTTAGATTTGTGGTATCGCTTAACAGCCTTGGTTAGACCTCCACGTATGCCTTGCTCAAACCTTAGCAACATGTCGCAATCATACAATAATTCGATGGAGATATTTGTGTGTTTAAGCATGCACTCGAAAGACATACCTGGGGCTATATAATAATAACAGGGGTCTAATCCATACGTTGTCAAACACAAGTCCCAGAAATTTTCAAATATATCTGTCAGTATTAAGGTATTAATTTTCATGTATAAAATACTATATTGACCAAGATTATTAATTTTAAAATGTTTCCAAACGCGAATGGCATGTTCGTAATCATCACTCGAAATGTGTGATTCGGTATAAAAATCTTGAATGTTAGGGAGACACCTCACTTCCAACTTACTCCATGAGTCCATATACTCATATGGGTACACTCCTTTACGTGTCACCAAGTCCATGCAGTCTGTAGTAAATATTTTAGATGTTTCCCTAAATCTTGAATTATTGTTGCCTGACAGATTTTTGGCCAACTTTTCCAAACTCAGTGGTAAAAATCGATATGTGTCAATAAAATTAATAGTGAAATCTTTGTAAATATATTTAGAAAATGAAATATATTTCTCTTCACTATTAGGAATCACATTTATTGACTCTTCATCGAAGCCCAATTGTGTTACGATAAAATGTCCATCATAATATCCATCATTGATAAATTGTGGAAATATCATGGTATAAATTTAGGTATTTTTATCTTTAAATTACAATTGTTGCAAATAGTTTGTCTGTATTTTCCATTGAAATGATTGTGATCTCTGACGGGGGAATTTTTGAACTATATTTTTGTTTACAGAGAGGGCACGATCCGGACTTTTCGGCGTTTGAATGGTTAATTAAATCTTCATTTGTCATTTTTATTGGAACATTTGTTTGAAACATTTTTACAGCTATCCTACAAACGGTTACTAATGAATCTACAAACCTCTTGGATACTTCATTATCTGTACTATTTTTATCGCCCAAAAATACGCACGAGGTAAGAGGTATATCATATTTGTTTAGTAACCATTTTGGGACATCATCACTGGGTTTGACATAAAAACAGAAACTCATTGGCACATGTTCGTGCGTTTTGCGGGTTGACTTCATAGTTTCAACGGTGGATGTAAATTTAACAAGGAGGCATTCAAAGTCGGCGTAAATGACCAATGGATATCTCAGTGTATTACCCCAATTTTTAAATTTTAAAACTTCGCCTCGTTTGGGCATGCAAATTAAAGTGGGCTTATTTTTCATGCATTTTTCACTATGATCTCTTAGACGCTCTTCTCCGCATGGTAACCGTTGAGTGGGATGTTTTTCATATGTTGTTAAACACCTATTGCAAACTACGATAGCTTTTTCACATGATTATAATTTAAAACTTGAGAGATTAGTAATTAGACAGTAGTGCTGCTTATCCGTATCGTTGAATAGTAACATGTCGAAGTGTTCGGATTTTTCTTCATCACATACTTTGTACGGCACTACTATATACTTGCTACTGTTTTTTTCTTTTTCCGAATTTTGTTTTTTTTAAGGCCGTATACATTAATTGACACTTTTTTATTATTTTTTTCGAACTTTTCTACATCACCCAATGAAGTTGGATATCGTATGCCCTCGAAGTTGAATTTAGTTTTCAAATCGTCATAATGATTTGTCGCGGATTTGATGTATTGACGTATTTTGATAAAATACTATATTGAAAACATTTTTCGTCGTTGAAATTTTCAACGTTAATAGTGGCTTTTCTTCGTGCTACATCGGGTGGCAGTGGTATATATTAAGAACCTCCAATGGGTCTATATATATTTATATTTAATAGCAAGCCGTCAATTTGTGATAGTGCGAACCCAGAATCCCTTATCCTTATGTAACTCATGTTCCAAAAGCAACTTATTAAATTCCGCCTCCAAAATTGATTCCAATGGTGACGTCATATATAGGGCTACTGAAGCGGTTTTAAAGGCACGATTTTCAATAATTTCCGTGTTGGGTATAATGTACGTTGCTTCTAATTTTAGATTGATTTTTACAGGGCCGTTTTCAAGAAATTTTTTTATTACATTTATCACTTCAGATTTGGTCTCGCATAGAAACTGGTTATAATTTAAATTACCCTCATTAAAATTTCTTTGGAAATAATTATTACACGTACCTTCAAAAGCCTACTTCAAAAGAGTCATTCCGGGGGTGTTAACTGCTTTCATACGAATATTCTTTAGCCGTTTTGATGTTGGTTGGTTGTCAGTATCCATGTAATTCAAAGTCAAAAAAAGTTCATCGTCTGAGACATCTCTCATAAACCTGTCTACTTCAGGATCTCTTTTGTCTTGCGTCTTATATGCGATACGTGATTGAACCATAGCTAAAAATAATCGAAATAAATACCGATAAAAATGTAATTTGTTAATATGTTATATTTACCGTGTGTTGTATACGTATCTCTCGATGGTACACAAAATAATCGATGAACAATTAATACTATTTTGAATCACTTTATTATACATAAAACAGACGCACAAAAATACGGGTCTCTATGAATAGTTTACAAAAATATATCGTCTCTCACTCGAAACCCGCACTCTCCCTCTACTGTGATGCTTACGTCCTTAAATATTATTTTACAAAGTGCTGCCTCAGCTCATTTGCTTCGTTGGCCTAAAATTACGCAATTTAAACATTTAGCTAAAAGAAGTAATATTTATTTATTATCATTAATTGCCACATGCCACATACAACACTCCCTTATGTTATTAAAAAAAAAAAAAAATATGTCCTCATATTTTAAATTTAAAACTATGCAATGTAATATATACAATAAAAAAATTACTAGTTGTATTACGTATATTTAGTGTTTGGAGTGTGGAAAGGTAAATAGGAATAACATATATATTTTTTGAGAGGAAAATTTTTGGGATAGGATAAAATTTATAATATTTCAAAACCTTCTGTAACTGTTGTGACCAGAATACGATTTTTTTATTTGTCCATTTATGTAATATGTAATTGCTTTAAGTTGATTGTCATCAGAGATCAGAGGTTTGTTATATTTAATATTATAATTTTAAAGCTTAATTGTTGTATCTCTCTTTTTCATCTTCTTGGTTGCGGTGTTCACACAATGATTATTTAGTTTTGTCTATCGACAGTGGCGTACCCAGGATTTTCAAATGGGGGGGGCTAAACAAAGTAAATTCAAATTTGACATCATCTTAACAAACAATTTTCAATAAAGTCTTATAACAGTTAATTGTAATATTTCATTATAATATAATTCTTATAACACATACATAATATATTAGTGATATATTTAATTAGTAGGAACTAGGAAGTAGGGACTGATTTATTATACAAAATATGTTATACGATAAATTATTTTATTTTATATAGGTAACTTCAAAATACATATTTTATTTTTTACATTATTTGCTCCAGTCTTCTAATTGCATCCTTCTGGGTGCCTTTTTGGAAAATAATTTAATTATTTCATCCTCACAGAGTAGTTCTTTTTTGTTAATATTTGTTAATGCCAATCCATTGAGTCGTTCTTCCGACATGGTTGAACGTAGATATGTTTTTAATCGTTTTAGAGTTGAAAATGTACGTTCAGGCGTCGCCGAGGTGACTGGCAATGTCGCAAACAATTGTAAAAGTATTTTTATATTTGGTACGACAGTTGTGCAATGGGGTAATGTATCAATAGCTGAATCTGTTTTAATTTGCTTATTTTTCCATTGGTGTCTCCAAATGCGCAACTCTGCTTTAAGAATAGAATTATCATCAGTTGAAAGATCTTGAGCATAGATAGAAGCCGCTTTCAAAATAGTTTCATCATCGTACATACTAAAATTTGATGGAATAAGTCCCTGTAAAGGTATTATATCACTAAGTCGTTGATTAAATCGTGCATCCAATTCTTGAAGGATGAAATCAAGAAAAGGAAGAAACACTGATACTTTGAAGTATGTTTCTGGATCTTTTGAATTTATATTTATTCTTTGTGTTTGCCTACCACATATCCGAGGCATGCATATTTCTACATTTGCTAAATTTGCAATATCAGAAACATCCTTAAAAATTTGTTTAAAGTGTCCATCTGCACCTTCTCGAAGCTCTTCTAGTGCACTTCGAATAACCATTACGTCGGATAATGCTTTAGAAATATCTTGTTGTTTGCTCTGAAGAGAAATACTGAGTTGTAAAGTGTAGGCAAAACAAGTTACTGTAACTTCAAGTGCAACGAGAAAATCAGTTTTCGTCACTGAATTTAAATATAATGCTGCTTTGCATGAGCTTTCAGGATTAGGATCATGTGAAATATCTTCAAGAGCATGCACTACATAAACATACAATTGTTTAAATGTAATCAATGCGTCATGACGCTCAATCCAACGTGTCTCGCACAGTGTTTTCAATTTTTCTTTTTTTTGTGAATTATTGCTATCGCTTAAAATAACTGATTTCAATTTATCAGATCTCTTAGCTGAAGCAGAAAAAAAAGCAGCAATACTTGATACAATTCCCATCATATTTTTTATCGAGGAAACATTACAGGCCTTGGATAAGCAAAGGTTCAAAGAGTGGCTAAAACAATGCGTATAGAATGCTAGTGGTTGCTCATTTAAAATCAGACTTTGGACACCATTATGTTTACCAGACATGTTTGCTCCTCCATCATAACCTTGTCCTCTAAGATTATCTATGCTAAGACCAACTTCTTTAAGTTTTATTAATATTGCATCTTTTATTGCTAAACCAGTAGTTGAAGTCATTTTTACAAATCCCAGAAAATCTTCTCTAAGTATCCAAGATGACGTATCTACATATCGTATACATACTGTCATCTGTTCAGTAGTGCTAATGTCAGTAGTTTCATCACATAGTAATGAAAAAAATCGAAATTGTTTGACTCGTTCAACTATTTTCCCTACAATTACATCACCAATCAAATCAATTATCTCATTCTGGACTTTGGGACTGATCATTGTGCAGTTTTTAGGGGAAGTTTCAAAGTGTCTTTGAAGTTCTGTATCACCACTGTCTACCCGAAAAGCCAGAAGTGCACGAAGAACACCTTGTTCACCAACTATACAAGAACTTCTAACACTTTCTAATGATAAAGAACCAGTTTCTCGATGACCACGCAATGGTAAATTATTTCTAGCACAGAATAATATTGTCTTAACAATTGGTATCAGCCTTTTTTTGTTGCTCTCAATCGTTTGTTGTAGATGCTTATCAAAGAGTACATCAACTGTTTTTTCAAACCCACTTTCAAAATTGATTAGGAAGTCGTTTGCTCTTTGAACAGAAAGAAGATGATATTCTGTTTTTGAATGTTTGTTGAAGTCATTCTTAGCATCTTTAAACTTTAACATAGGTGCAGTTACTAATTTTCCCAAATTCTAAAATTATGTATTAAGTTTTAATTAATATGTTGTATTTTAAAAAGCAGGGACGTAGCCAGGATTTTATTTCGGAGGGGGTCAAACCAAAAAAAAAAAAAAAATAAGGTTGTCAATGAACAAAAAATATATTATGTGTACAGGCGTGTTACACATTTCGGGGGGGGGGGGGGGGTGGTCCGGAC
>JASXSY010003104.1:0-36651 GCA_034509805.1 Sipha maydis | reverse complement strand
TGGCAATATTTGTCTAAAGTCATCGGCAAAAAGAATAACGATTCCGCCCATTGGGCGATCATTATTTTTAAAATCTTTCGGCGTTCTATCAAGTGCCTCAGGACCACCTTAATTCGCCATTGTTGATTCATCCCAAACAATAAAACGTGTCTCCCTTAATAATTTACCCAAAGAACTTTGTTTCTTCACACTACGAACTGGGGGTTCGGTAGTTTGAAGATCCAAAGGTAATTTGAAAGTGGAATGTGCTGTCTTGCCATTTTGTAATAATGTCGCTGCTATCCCGGAAGAAGCGACTGCTAATGAAATTATTCTCTCTGCACGTAGCTTTGCAAGCAAGAGATTCAGCATGAAGGTCTTGCCAGTTCCATCAGGAGCATCAAGTAAAAATAATTCTCCAGTATCTTGGAGAATCTATCCAGGCATCTTGAATGTTCGACAATGCATCGATACACAAACATTGGGCAGCGTTCCGACTTTTATGAAGCTTCACCTAAAATGTCGGTCGGTCCGTCCTTCGTAGCCGCGGAATGCCCGAATGCATTCACCGCGATCAACGCCCGTTGTTTTTGTTGCTGTACGGGTGGGGTAAACCTGATCATCATAAGAATAACCGTTGGCCGTCGGACACGCTTGGGGATCAGGGAGAATCGAATTGTAGTGATTGTGGAAACCCAGAACGTCGCGTTGTCATCATCGCGGTCCCAAGAGAGGTTTTCCATTAGCAACGAATAACGATATGAACTATCACGTCGCGCGACGGTGATATGGAAGGGGAAGTTTGGGCGGTCACATCAAGCCGCCGTCTGTTGCCGTACCGCGAACCTCACCCACCAAGTCTACGTAACAGGTCATTATTTATATCAATTGATAACTCCTTTGTTTTTAAAGTTAGAGAATCGATCAAATGCCATAAACCTTCTCCGCAATGAGCTCTTCAATTTAAAAAAAAAAATCATAACGATCGGTTCAGTAGTTTCCGAGAACATATGCCTCAAAGGTTTTCATTTTCACATTTATATATTATATAGAAGAAGAAGATAAATATATTATAGTTAAGGTCAAAAACTGATATGAGTGAAGAATAACCGGGAGCGTTAAGTAAGAAATACCAGCAATACGAGTCTATCCCCGTATGTATGTCTTTTTATGTCATATATATAATAAGTTTAAGTGTTAACAATTATGGTTGCTGCTAGAAGAAGCCGCTCACTGATGATACTCTTGTATGTCTTAAGAGAAAAGTTGAAAATCCAGTAGTAGTAGTATGTATTTCGTATAATGTCCGAAATGTTTGTGTTTATATAATGATAATATTTAAATATTATACCGAAAGATTTGTAGATAAACATATATGTTGAATACACGATTCATTATTATAAATTTTATCATTAAATAAGTAATTTCAAATTTTTTTTCTAATATCTTATATAACTATATTTGTATGAAATTAAATAAACAAATATCATTTTTCGAATTTATATACTAAAGCCGTAACCACAAATTATATATTTAAGCAGACTTGGGTAAAATACTTTTTAAAAGTATTTAGAATAAATACTCGAATACTTACAAAAAATAGTATTCCGAATATGTATTCAAATACTTTATACAAATTGTATTCCGAATACATTATTTAGAATTTTTCAAAAGTATTCCGAATACTTTTAAAATACTTCTAGTTTTTCATACTATAAAAATTATAGATATCATGAGAAATATTTGAAATTGTAGACTAAATATACGTTAAATTATTGCATTTTTATGTTATATAATTGTTATAGATTATGATTTACAACAATAATAAAAATCTGATAAGAGCTTATATCTACAAGATATGACGAAGAACTAATAAAATCGTTTAAAAAAAGAGATGATTTAATGGTTTAAAGGTATTCGAAATAATGTATTCAGAATACTCGTTATAAGTATTCAAAATACTTTATTGAATACCTTCAAAAAAAGTATTTAAAAAGTATTTGAAATACTTAAAGAGAATTCTGAATACAGTATTCCGTATATTGTATTCGGAATACTACCCAAGTCTGTATTTAAGAACTATTAGAAAATAAAACTTACAAAGATGAAATGAAATGATTTGAATAATTGAGATAAGATATACATAATTATGAAACGAAAGAAATATAGTGCATTCGGACGATTTTTTTTTTTAATTTTAAGGATAATCAACAAAATCCAAAGGTATTTGAGCTCATATTCATTGTTTCAACACGAAATATTTAATAACCCTAAGAAATCATACGTATATAAAATATAATACAAAGATTATAGTGAAATGTGATGCGAGTGAAGATTATATTCTCATGAAAACAAATGAAATTTCATTTTACTCTTCGACGTAAAATATTAATTATTTTTTTACAATTTAAATTTTTTGTTTTTGTGTATGGCACAATTGGACTAACATAAAATCGTTATTAAATCAGTTCAAGTTAAATTTATTAACAATGATCAAAAAGTTAATTTTTTTATTTTATTGGTGCGTATGTAAAATAATCTAAGATTAATCTACAATAATAAATACTCATTACTTACTAGTTAAAAAAGCGTTTCACAAATAAAAAACAAAAAGCTGTGTTTTTCCTCAAATGATGGGACATAAGAAAAAGATTGGCTAAAACCTTCCTAAAGTAAAATACGATAATTACCGTTAATTTGTAGCACTCAAAAATATTGAAAATTTAAAAATATGACACATAAAACATTTGTTTTTGTTAATTAGTATGTTGACTTAGATGCATCTCTTAGTATTAGTTATGTTAAAAGTATTATCTGTGATATATGATATGCTGATATGGGTGTGTACGTATATATTTGGCATAAGTTGATATTTTTTTGTTAATTCAGTATGTATATTTTATTTTTTAATACAAAACTACCACTAGTATATATTATTGTAAACTGTTATTTAGATAGTTTAAACAATTTTTCATATAAATAATACTGTTATTCTCAATTGAACTATAGTATTTTTAAAAGAACAAATATACATACACTAACATTAAAAATATCTTAACAATTATTTAAAATTACAATAGGCAACAGTTAACATTCATTCACAGTTCTAAAATAAGGACTAATAATGAAACATTTTTAAAATTACGAAGCTTCTAATTAATAATTACAGTTATTGCATGAAACTGAAAGTTAGATGCAAACAGATGAATGCATTTAATGTAGATTATAAAAAAAGGTATTTTAATTACCTAAAAATAATGTTATTTCCTCTCTACTGAGTTTCTGTTCTTCACAATTTGTTCTAATTAATAATGAATACAGAGAAATTTATGTTTCAACATTTTATTTCCGATTGAATTATCACATGAAATGTGCGATATTTTAACTCGTACTCAGAGTTTCAATTCTTTCTAAAAATCAAAATATATTCAAAGTTCAAAATAATAATAAGTATATATCAATGTATATTATAAAACTGTTTTTACGGATAACTAAAACTACGATGTAAAATAACGAGTTTGTTTACTCGTTTTTACTGAATTAATTTTTATCAGTTGTATTCAGTGGCGGCTGATAATGTTCAAAATGGACGGTGTGCAATTATTGAAATATCCATTAAAAAAAAATACCCCAAGTTTATGTTCATTACGATATTTATACTGAACATCAAGCAAAAGTACCATAGCTAAATATTAAATAATAATAATAATAATTCATTCATCGCTATAACTGAATAATATTAGCGATAATAATGACAGATATTGAAATATAAATATTGAATACAATAGAAGTGCTGCTAACATAATTATAATTTTGATACTCTGGTATCACTTATGAATTGCTGACCGAGTTTGCAGAAGTATCTATGGCTTATTCATTTGTAAACCCCCTCAATCAATGACCGAGCGTATTTTACACGGTGTTCTAAGCTGCACGCCAGTTGATGTGTGTGTTTATTACATAATTTACTAAATTTTAGGAGTAATATTTTCGAGTTCTAGCGTTTATAAAACGTTTTAAAATTAATTTTGTATATTGTGGAAAAATTATGCTGTTATATTATTACTCTATGAGTTAAACAGATATTGGATTTAAATAAAATATATTTTTACTATTATATCTATATTAATCTATGTGGTCTACGAATACCTATGCACCTAGGCACGAGCAACTACTGGCTATATTAATTTTAAATGAATCACTATGTTTCTCGCAATTTTATGTATCTTGTAAGTAGAGTCATAAGAAGGTTTTATAATATTTGAGTATTGTCTATATTTCCTTTCATCAAATGTGTAATTCTCATAATTTTCAAAATTTCAAATTTATATGTTTATCAGAGAAATACGTATTTACAAGTATTTATTTTAAAATTAATTTTTATTGAAACAAAATAAAATATCAATCAAGCCAGTGCAAATAGCAGAACCAATGTCTATAAAATAATTAAGTAAGGTTATTCATCGCGTTTATAAATTGTTTATGAGTTAAATTTGTTTAAGATGCTACAATTGTTTATTCACATTGTGACGTTCCTTCAACAATTTCCAATATAAACACAAGAGCCGAAATCAGAGGAAATTTCACATTGTTAGCTTTTATAGGTATTAAAATCCTATTTATATATATATATATATATATATACAGAAAAACCTCTCTAAAACAGAATCACTTGGAACCAATATATTTTTTCGTGTAAAGATAATGAAAATAATTGAAGTTTCAAAAATGTATTTATATACTAAAAAATTATAATTCAATTTGTGGTTGATATGCAGCATTATCAAATAATATAAGGAATTTTTATTTTAAGATCAAGTATGCTTATTAAAGTAACGCAAACATTGATTTATAATTTCAGTTCACATCCATGATTTTTTATTAAATTTTCATATGACTGGTAATCAAAAATCAACCATGTACTAAAAACATCATGGTTTTTAGACTTTCCTATAACAAAGAGCTTCCAAATCTCCCCTGCCATATTCTACGTATGAGCCATTGTTAAGCAATCCTTTATTTTTTTCTTGCAGCACATGACTAATGGTTTATAACTAGTGATGTAGTAGGAATACCTTTAAAAAAATTACTTGTTTCATCTGTATTGTATACCTCTTTTGCTTCATACCTAGCAATAAGTTTAGAATTTTCGATTCCACTCCTCTAAAATGTCTACTAGTGATAATCTAAACTGTGCTGTAGATAAAAGTACATAATATCATTGATTATAAATACTATGTATAATACCTAGTAGTTATAATAAATAAAAATATATAATCTTTGTAGTTTAATTTATAATTAATATTTTGTTTAATTATCGATAAAAGGTATTTAGTATTCATTAGTAATTTACTTAATTATTCAACTTAACTTAAACAATTTGTTAAGGTTTAATACCCTCATTGCATTGGCACCTGAGGCAAATGCCTCAATCACCTCATCTTTGTTACAGCTCTGATTGTAAGATATCATTGGTTATAATTATATTATTTTATCGGCAAATCTGACACGTAATTGGTGAATGTTTTTGTAAAATTATTTTTGATTTTAATACAAATGTAGATAATTTGATTAAACTTACATAAGTACATGTGAAGAAATATTATTTGATATTTCTCTGACTATACTATAATATATACCGTGTGTTCGCGGAAACGGGGTACATTTATCACTCATTATTCTGTATATATTTTTCAATTCTGTTTTCGGGACATTAAATTAGACTGTTGCATCTTGAATTTCGATGATTTACAAAATTTTTTCTACTCACGTATTTTGTGCATGTGCAACAAAACACTACATTTATTTTATTTTTTATTTTTTAAATGGTAACTCCTATTTTGAATATCATTTTCGGATTAATGCATTTTTTAAGTAATTTTGAAATAACAACTTTTACTCTCAATCTAATATTGACCGAATGAGAGCTATTTAAAATAAAAAAATAAAATTATTTAGTTGACATTTATTTTTTAATTTTAATTTTATTATTTTAATTTTTATTGCACATTTTTTAATTACAATTCAATTTACAAAAATCACTAACATAAGTTACTCGATTAATTGTTTGAAGGATATACAGAGTAATGAGTGGTACCTTGTTTCCGCGGACACACAGTATAATATATATAGTAGTATTGACAAGTATAAATTATTATCCGATAATAATCATAATTTTTCTGATATCTAGAAATCCGTAATACGTACTTATATAAATTCGTTAGAAACATTACATTTACCCACTATTATAACAACTTAATCACGTAGTTATTCATCACACGTTGTTCGTTGAAGTTAATTTTTTTTGCCCGTTTTAATTTTTATTAAATTAATTTAGTAATTGTTATAAATGTGTTCAATATTTCCTTTTTTTCAAGTGACGAAGAACTAAATGATTTAAATTTAAAGATTTTTTTTTTTTTAAATAATTTTTAATAATTTATTTCAATACCTACTTTTTTAATGAAGATATGGTTATAAAATATTTTTTTGGAATTTTTACATATATTAGTATATTTTTTAATTTTTCAGAGTGTATTTATCCTGTTTTTAGTGCATAAATAGGTACATGCATTATAGATTATTATTTGTTATTTTTTTATGATAATAATTATGATACAGAATCAGGTGCTCATTACTCATCTTTATTAGTACAATACAGTATTATAAAACAGCTAAACTAAATATTAATAATTTAAATTATTGATCGAGCTAATCATAGCGTTCCTTCTCGATTTTTAGAAGAATTATTTTGGTCAAAATTGTACTATTGATAATAATACTAATTATATTTAAGGACTACTCAGTGTGTTTAAAGACCATGTTCAATGCGAGATGTGACCCTTCGTCAATCGATTTTTGTTTGTATAACATATTAATTATGAAGTCAGTAAACTTCCACAATCATTGTTATACACGCCATGACAGATAAAACTCAATTATTTTTTTATATTTCAGAGAAAGTATATTATTAGTTTATTAATATCATGTACAAGTTACAATGCAAATTATTATTATACATGCTTTATATGATCTTATTATTTTTAGTAACTTATTATCATGGTACAGTAAATCATACTAGTACATATAATAAAAATGTATGTTCATGGTACTTACCTATAAACGAATGGGATATTTCAGAAATTTGTATTGACTGATCAAAACAGTTCTAAGATTGTTCATAACTATAACTATTTATTTTAGACTATACATAGGTAATGGACTGAAAATGAAGCGTGTAATTAAATAAAAATAGTTTTCAATTTTTTTAAAGAAAGAATTTTGCAGTTTCATTATTTTCTATTAATTGGTTGCATGGCCGGATTTAACAATTTTCCGCCCCTAGGCCAAATTAAATTTGCCGTCCCTATCTAAAAAAAACTTACTACCTCTATAATAAAATATCCTCAAATAAATTAATTTTTTCAATACCTACCTAATATGCAATTTTTGCCTATTATAGTATTACGAGACATTTCTTAAACAATAAGATAAGCTATAATACAATACTATTGTCGTTGTCGTAGACGAGTTCCTGGGAAAATATAAATATTATTTTGCTAAAAATAAACAAATACAATATCCACAGTTTCAAGATTTTGAAGTGATAAATACAATTATAAAAATTATTTACCTAATTTTACAAAATCAAAATAAATTTTCAACATAATTTTGCCGCCCTCCAAAATTTGCCGCCCTATGCGGCCGCATAGTTCGCAGGGCCTTAAATCCGCCCCTGATTGGTTGTTATTAAACATAACATTAGATTAAATTAATGAAACTTATTATATTTGATTATATTTTTACAATATGTGTTATGTATATTGCAAATATGAAATTTTAATGAGAAATGAATGGTTTGAAATGTATTGGTCAAGGATTAAAGTATTCGTATGTATTAACTTACTAATAAATTGTTTAGAAAGTAATGAAAACCTCAGTAAATAGGAGGTTTATTATGACATGCATCAAATAAAGATCACTTTAATATAAGTACATACTGTTTTTATTATGTAATATTTTGTTTATCAGTTTATACATAAATATATTTATATATATATATATATATATATATATTTAATGTAGTATATGACACTGTTAATAGTATATACTATACATTCTCATTCCTTATCAGTCATATTACTACAAATGTATGTTTTATAAACTTTTTAAACATGTCGTATTCTAAGTCGTCATATTATAATTAAAATTTGATTCTACATTGTTTACATTTAATATACTAGTAGTAATTATGCATATTTAAATATTATCTCTATTATAATCTGAGAGTAAAAATAAAGTCAAGTATGATAAAAAAACTATGTTATAAAAGTCTGAATATTTTGAATAAAATGTAAATAATACATTGTATGTACTGTAAGTTGATATGAATAAAAATATTAGATTTTTAATTAAGTTTTGATATTATGAAAAACGTGCCCGTTAAATTATGTACGATTACATTTTTTAGTACAGGATTGTGATTATGTTTGAAAAATTAAATAAATTGAATTAAGTACCAAACCTGTTGATAACATATACGATTGAATGAAAGTCATGCCTTACTTTAGTATAAGTGCCTACCAGTGGCGGTTTGAACGGAGTAAATTTGACGCAGCTGCGTCACGAAAAAATTTGGTGGGTGGGTGGTTGTTGAAAGTTGACGTTTGTAGTTGAGTAGAAGTTAGGAACTTGTTTTAACGTAATCGATTGAATACCAATTAAATTCACAATAGTCAATAGCGCAAAAGTGTCAATCGATTGGGTGTTGAGAATTGTCGACTGCGTCATTGAAATAATAAGTTCACGCCGCCACTGGTGCCTACTACATTAATGCGAATTAAATAACATTTTACTTCAAAATAGGTAAGCCATAACATCATTATAAATAAATATTGTGCCAGACATCTACTAATAATGATGTTTAATATAATTACTATCTTATATTCATTCATTTATTGGTATTTTATTATTAAAGAGAGCTATGACTATGTAAAATATAATTTAATAAAGCTCTGAACTCGCTTTAAAAATAAAATATCGTAAAATGTTCTTCTCTTTGAGTTTGATAATAGGTCAGTTCACTCAAATATTTAGGCTAAAGATATAAAAATGGTTTTACTGTACGAAGAGTTGCTGTGTTTTACGTTTTGTACGACGAAGACAACACATACAGGTATGGTGTTTTAACTTAATTTATTTTACTTTGCGTAATACTTGTGGACTCGTCACCGGTATTCTTTCTGAGGAGCGAAGTGATGAAGGACAAACAGTCGGTTTAAGTATATTACCAGTTTTTTTTTTTTTTTTTAATTTTTTTAATTTAAACTGTTTAAGAAAAAATAGTGTATATTTATTTTCACTTCGTGATACGGAATACTCTATAATTTTAAACTATTATAAGATGTATAGAAAATATCGCATATAAGTATAAAGTATCAATTTATATTTAATAGTTAAGAACTACACCAATAAATTTACGACTACCATGGCGGTACCTAAAATAATAATATATTATTGAATTACGAAAATCAAGTTGTTTGACAGGTATCAACACATCCGAATGAAGAAATATTTAGAGGCTTAGTCTCACTGTTACCATTTTACTACTCTAACATTATTAAAAATATTTAAAAATGATATATTAATCTTTATTACTAAACATAGTGTACAAAAAACTTATTGCACTAATAAACTGAACCGAAGTTACACATTGATATTTTAAACAGATGATAATAATAAATCACCGTAGTTGTTCAAAAGTATAGTTTGGCTGATGGTAAAATCACTTTTTAGTAATAACACAATTTTATGCAAATTACATACATCGTTTAGTAGGTCAGTAGGTTATTTTTCTAAATTTTAATTAATATATAGATAATAAAATGCGTTATGTTGATAACTGAAAATTGTATTTTTTAAACTTAAGTTTTAAGAAATACATATTTGTTAATAATGAAAGTGTTCAATATACGTTTATACTTATGGACTGGGGTTATACAGACTAAACGAAATAATATTAGCTCATGCTATATATTATGAAATAAGTGTGTCCTTAGAATTAGTGTATTTTTGAAGTCCAAGATGTACTCGAAATTTTGATTTATTTTATTTTTTATGTGATATTTAAGCCAAATATACTGACAGGAATATTTTAGCATTAATAATTTATAGATACTATAATCGAGTCGGTACCACACAAATTAGAGTGAATAAATCTTTGTCTCACTTATTTATCTTTCGATGGATGATTTATTTTCGTTGATGAATTAAGGCTTATATTCAACCATTACATATTATTTTAGTGCAATTGGAATTGATCTTAAACCCATGACCTGAATAATATTATACACGACGTGTTTTTTGATTTTACAATTTTGTCCAGTAGAGTCATTTTTGCGAGAAAAGGATAAATGCCCAAAATTATGAAAATTCAATCTTACACAAAAAATACCTCCACCTGGTTCGCATGAATAATAAAAATTAATTAATAACATAATTACTTGAATATTATCCATATTCTATACATAAATACATATATAAAAATAATTTATTAAATACTTAGTATGGAATATTTTAAATTTTTTGGTCAAATAATTATTTTATTTTACCTCTAAATATGTTCAATAACAAAGCTATTGTAGACCTCTAGCATAGTATACGTATATATCAGTATTGTCTTTATACAGCACAAAAAGTTGTAAAAACTGCAGGAGAGGGACTATGGCCTCAATATAATTTGTGCGTTCCATGTTAGATATGCATCTATTTTTACAGTTGCTAATTAGTAATATATATTGTTTATTTATTATTAAATATACGTTAGTTATTGTTTGTAAAAGTGTTTCAGAACTATCAGTTAAATTCGATTAACGATGATACCCAATAGATTATAATTATTGATTGAAACATTTTTTATTCAATAATTACTATACATTTATAAATAATTAATTTTTTATTTGGGCTACTAATTTATCAAAACAATATGGTGTCGGCACCGATGCGCTCAGGACATTTGCGGTCGGCACTTTTTTCGTGCCACTTGCGGTCAATTTATTTTTATTTACCTGACTGTAAATAGTAGGGTGATATATATATATATATATATATATATATATATTTAATTACATTTAAACTTCCCTTCACACTTTTCTAGGCTTAAGACTGGCAGTATTTTTTTACTGGTGTATTTAAAAGTTTATTATTTATAATAATAATAATAATAATAAACTTTTAAACATGCCAGTAAATAAGTACTGCCAGTCCTATTATATACATATATTATATATAATAATAATATTTTTCATTCACAATTCACAATTTACAACCTCATTCTAATTTTTCAATAATAGCTATTTTTTATTAAGTATTTGACTAAATCGTCATCTATTTCATACTCTACTAATGTTTTTGTAATTCTTTCATCAATTGTATATACATTTTTTTTTTCCTTTTACCTTTCACATTTAATATAATGTAAACGCTAAAACAATGTAATACTAATAAATCGAATTATACCAAGACGTATGCAATACTAAAGACTGAGTAAATGTTACCAATCATGTTGTCAAATAATAATAAAATGTACATATAATATATAAGGCGATAATGACATCGAATATCTATAATCAACCAAATGTCTGTAACACAAATCGGTATATGCAGTATAAATAATAATAATAAACTATTTAAACACATTTTCATAATATAACATATATTTAGTAGGTATATGAAATTATTTATAGCACCTTAAATTTTATAGACACGTAAATAGAAATAAATTGACCGCAAATGGTACAAAAATGGTACCGACCGCAAATGAAACCAACAATTAGCGTTCCGGTGAAATTTTCGAAGAAATGAATTTTTAAGCCCTCTAAAAGATAAGGGGACTCATTATACACGCGTTCCCTTCACATTAAGTCATATCTTTACATTTTAGTTTCAATGGTTAAAATATCTTTTTTCAAAAAAAACGTTAGCTAAAAAATAATTTACATTGTACACAATCAATTATGTATAGTATATTATATGGATTTAATATTTTAATCGAAATTCGAACAATAAAACAAATGCACCCTCAAGTATTTCCACGTATTCCAATGATTTTTATTTATCTTTTACATTAATAACTATGACATCTGTAAACAATTTTTTTACAGTAAAAATATGTGCTAAAATAAAATGGCATGAGTACATAAGAAAATAAATGGTCCAACGGTTCCACTATACAATTGACTTTTTAATTTATTATATTTTATTCTTAGATTGTTATAAAGTAGTCCGATTTAGGTAGATATAATATGATTTAATGCGATTTGTGATATGATTTTAAACTACATCTGATTACACATCGTATAGGCGTAAAATTGCAGAGCAAATGACAAGCTTGCATACCCCTGGGGTAGACACACGTGAACAAGAGTAACATATACATCGTGGTTCATACATCACTGTAAATGAGTAATCAAAGTGAATTGCGTGAACCAAGGACGTCGAGAAAATACGAAATAAAATCGAGGATATTGATGTGCGGACCATTAAAGGGGAATAACTGTGAGAAGAGTTACCATTTGTTCGATAGCCGGCTACTTGACTTCATATTGAGTTTGTCTTAGCACGGTTTTCGTTCATTTTTTACTCTGCCGTTTGCGTTCGATCGCCAATATCGTAACAGATATAATAGTCCGCAGTTAAAATAATTAATAAAAAAAAAAAAAAAAATGATGGTCAGATTTGTTGTGACATGTTTGTTTTTGATGTGTAACGTCGGGAAAAATGTCGAATCCGCTAAACTACAAGCTTTACCATTACGTGAGTACCAATCTTTTATCTATTATTATATTATAAAAAATACTACTAGGATAATACATTTACCTACCGTTACACTTACCTCTACGCGAACAGATTACAATATTATAAGATTTAATTTTAGCATGAGATAATTACCATACCTATATACAACAAATTATTCGTGAGAATTTATTTTATGCATTTACACTTGTCATAAAAGCCCTAATTAAACATGAAAGTTATAACTTAATTTAATGTACTGTTAGTTTTGAAACTTTCAGGCTCTCGAATAAAAATAATACACAATAATTACCGATTAAATAAGTAGACAAGAAGTAACATAACTGACACGAGTATTGACATTCATATGCTTTTGAAATTATTCGTAAATATTTTCGACACGAAATACAAATGATGATCACAAACCTATACATGTATGAATACAGGTAATATAATGATATAAAACAGGTAATAATGATCTTGGGTTCAATTTTCTAACTATACAATTTCAAAATGTTAAAGTCAAGATCATAAACACTTCGTTTTTGACAAAGATTACATACTATCAAATAAAATGAATTAAAAATATATTTTGTGTGCTTGCAACACGGAAATCTGATATTTATTTTTGTACGATTCTATAATGTCTATACGCGCAACAACCTAAGATTGACTTGTAAGATGACTTGTAGGCAAATAACATATACCTAAAAAAACAATTTCTTTGGACTTGACATATTAAGTTTCACGAGTTTAGAAATGTTTGTGTTTAATTTCAAAACATAATTATTGTGAGTACTCAAGTAGGTATAATTTAGACGTACGAAGTACTTAAAAGAACAATATTTCTTGTAGACTTGTGAAAATCATCATTTTTAAATTTTTTCTTTTCTTTTAAATCATAGCACTAATATACAGCCATATGGATACATAATACTTTAAAGTAAATAGATTATTATATAAGTCGAATTGGTCCACATACAATATACCTAATTAGTAATTAGTTAATTCAGAATTTTTATTTTTATTTTTTATTTTGAAACAATATTATATACATACTGTGATAACGAAAATAAACATGTGTGAAAACAGTTTATGTTGTTAGTATCTACCTGGCTATTGGATTGAGTTATTATACAGTGTATCATGTAATTATATACATTATGTATACTGATTTTTAATGTTATCAAATTTCTTTGACGATCATTTTAACGTATGGACGCGATTATAGATGATGTGTTGGTGTAATATTACTTATTATCGTATTGGTATTTTCTAAATTTATAATATTAACTTCCATTATTACGTCTTATTCTTACATTTATTATGTATGCGATGCAGACATTTTTTTTTAGGAAAAATCTAATATATATATATATATATATATATATATATATATATATATATATATATATATATATATGTCATATAAAATATATATAATTCATTCATTTGATTTATTTATCCATAATTACTACATATTTAATTATAATCATGCGTACAACGTTATCCGAGTAAAAAATTATGAAATCTTAAATCAAATATGCCAATGGGGTTAAAAAAATAAACGATAAAATGTCCTTCGTAAGTATACTTATCATCGAGGTGCACAATATTGCATAGGAATTAATTTACAATCAGCCGAGCTATAATTTATTTTAAATAAATATATATTTAACAGTTTTAACAGTTATTTAACAGTTCATTTACAAAAAAAATTATTGACATTGACATATATTGACAAGCACTCGGTTCAAGGAGGTTAGGTTATTTGTTAATATTACTATCCAAGGTCATAATCTGTTATTATTTGTGTTCAATTTTATTAGGTTATTAGTAGAATCCAAGTATAGTACCGATTTAAACGCATATCTGTAGTTCACGGGATAATGATGAATATTAAGTTATTTTATTTTGACCTAATCTCATATTTTTCACTTTGTAAGATTGTAATGTTTTGCATAATGTTGTGGTTTTCAGCGTCTTACATTGGAAAGGGCTGTCTGATAAACGATCCTAACTTGAACGAATGTGTCGTGCGTAAAGGAGCTCCCATAATCGACATAATAGTTAAAGGTGACCCAAAGTATAGGATACCAAAGTTGGATCCTCTGGTCATACCAGCATTGACGATTCAACAAGGTACGAAACAAGTGGGACTGACGATGACTTGTAAGAACTGCCAGTTGCACGGACTGAAAGAAACACGATTTGTTAAAGCCAAGTACATAAATCGATGATATTTTATTTTATTTTTTTTCAATTAAAAAGATAGTCAATAATTAAAATGTATATATATATATATATATATATATATATATATGAGGGCTGTCAATTAAGTAATGAGACAATTTGAAAAAAAAACACGTATTTTTAAATACTAATGTACATCAATATGATCCCTTTGGACAACTACATAATGGTTTCAGTGCTTTTTCCAATCTTCATAACTTTTCTAGAACATTTCTTCAGACAGCCCGTCGAGCACCCGCGTTACGAGTGTTTGAATATCAGTTAATTACTTAAAATGCGTTCCTTTCACAGTTTATTTGACCCGAGGAAACAGAAAAAATCCAATTGGAAACATATCAGGAGAATACGCCTGTGACAACACAGATTTTTTTATAGGTTAAAAATTGAGTTATACTAAAACTTGATGACATGTCGCGTTACCATGGTGAAAGTCTATGAGCTTGCAAGTTAGGAACTGCTCTACTGACTCTTTTTCTTCTTCCAAAATCTTTCTGTTTCGCGGTTAATGTTCAGTTTATTTGGCAACATTCGAATAGTTAGCCGCCGATCTTGACGTATAAGAGCCCGAACACGCTGACCGTTGTAGAGTATGCGGACATAAGCAATAAGATAAAAAAAAAAAATCCATTGATCGGGCGGTAATCCTGAATATTCATATTAATAGATTATTAATTAATGATTAACATCCCTGACCTTAAGATTCGCAAGGTTACCGTATCGGTGCAAAAAAATCAGTCTCAATACTTAATTCCCAAACCTCATACAAGTATATATTCGTTTATTAGATAAGAAATTTAGTGACGTCTAGCCTTATGAAGACATAGAACACTTTTATTTACTATTCTTAAAAAAGACAATATTTTTAAACCGAAAAATGTAATGGACGTGAAATGAAATACTTTTTAGCAGTACCTACTTAACAATTTAAATAACTTCATTAATCCTATAGTCGTAAAATTAGTACCTATACTATATTTATTGTTAATTAAACAAAATTTAAATTTAAAATATTTATATATATCTTTCTTTTTTTATTATTAATTTTATTAACCGTGTAAAGAAAATGCATGCTATTACTTAAACAATTTAAAATTATACACATTTTTTACGAGAAAATTTTCCCGATTTTAGTCGGCACCTATAACCAAAAAATGCATGTACGTCTTGTAATATATTTAAATTAATCCATTTTCCGTTTACGATGAAGTAGATACACTATACATTTTTGATAAATTAACAGAGTAGTTTTCTCAAGTAATTTAATTATAATATTTTATGCACACGTGCTGTAGTGTGGATGTAAAAAATCATCACGTAGAATGGGATTTTGAACTCGACAAGTGCATGTTTTTGGGGCAGTATGAAATCGAAGGACAAGTTCTGATATTGCCCATCAAAGGCGAAGGAGACGCTAACATCACAGTTAGTAAGTGTCATTTATGTTGATCCTACTATAGAGTTAACTATTTTAGTATTTACTGTATTGGACTAAAATTAATTACATTATATACAGATGGAATTACATTCACATATATCTACGATTATGAATTGATCAAAAGAGCAAATCAAAAAGATTACGTAGAAATCACTAATAGCAAATTGAAATTCAACGCTAATGGAATGAAATTGAAATTAGACAACTTGTTCAATGGAGATAAACTTTTGGGTAAGCGTGCACATATATTATTGAAATTTAGTGAGTACTTATATAAATACAAAGGCGTATATGGATTAGAAATGTTTATTTCTACTGCTGTATTTTTAGTACAGGACAATAATGTCTTGGCTAAATTTTCATTCCCATTGCTTCTGTACGTCTCAGAACCGGATTGAAAAAATATTCTAAGAAATCTAGACGATTCTTGCTCCGTGTACCAGACGGGTGTATGTCGCATCAAACGTATTGTAATAAATGGCTTCAGTGTGACGAAATTTGACAAAATTACATGATGAAACAGATGAGTCATCTGTTTCATCGTGTCATCTTAGTTCATAAAAATGTAATTAAAATAATACATAAAAAAATACTTTCAAAATATTG
This sequence comes from Sipha maydis, assembly GCA_034509805.1. Classification (NCBI taxonomy): domain Eukaryota; kingdom Metazoa; phylum Arthropoda; class Insecta; order Hemiptera; family Aphididae; genus Sipha; species Sipha maydis. The sequence continues at coordinate 19,586 of JASXSY010003104.1, read as the reverse complement.
GAACCCTATAAATTATTTATATAACTATAAAAAACATACTTATATACAATTATTTTTAAAAAATGTATTTACCAAAATCATTCTGTGAGTAGTTTTAATCTATAAGAAAAAAAAGGAATCAAATAATATAAAAAATGTATCATCCTAAAGAAATTGTTTTTACCTTGTCAAGTGAAAACATTTTTTATATTTTGAAAATGACCATTCCACGTCTACAGAAGTAATAGGTATTTAAAAAATATCATATTGAAGATAAATCTTTGCTGGTTTGAATTGATTCACTTTCGCCATTTAAAATTTTTAATATTTTAGTAAATGTGTCGTAGCCTTTGTTTTTTGTTGATACATTTCTAAATAATGTAATATCTTTTTCTAAACTGTTCATAAACAGTACCCCTTATATTAAATAGAAAATATTTAAAAAATGTCTAAAACAAAAAACATCGAAAAGATTAAATATGAAATTAAAATCGTTAAATAAACCCTTAAAATAAAAAATAATTGCTAGGTATCGAAAAATGTAAAATATTCACTAAATAATTTAACTGTTTAAATCGTTGTCATGAAACAAATACGACCAAACGCAATAAATATGCAAATGGATATAAATCCGCGTTCTAATGATGACTAAAATATCATTAATTTCCTCTAGTGACTGGACAAAACCGAAATTATATTTTATTATAATGTGAATATAAATATCTTAATTTTTTTTACCAGAACGATCTAGGCTGTAATATAATAAGAGTAGTTGAAAAATAATATTGTTTTATGTATATAATTATATGTAAATGTGTATATGAGGAAATCCAAATATAGGATAACCTTGTATCTACAACATTTAATCAACTTATAATTAAAAAATTCATAAGAAGGAAAAATAATACATATGAAAATATTTTATAGATTACACACGTACGTAAAACATATTCGCATGGGAATACTAAATTCAGATTTATTAATTATTTTGTTGTAGACGCCATGCGTGACTTTATTTATTTTTGTACTTGAGTAATAAAAACTGTATAAAATCCCACTTAGCAGTTTACTATATGCACCGTGCCGCCAGGAATTTTGTTAGAAGGTGCATCATGCATAGCATATATGTTAATTTCTAAATAAGTTAAGATTAAAATGTTTGATGTTAAGACTAATTTGTCTCTAGCTTCATCGGGTGTCTCGAAAGGGAGTCTGTCGCCAATATTGTTGCACTATTTACTTACAACCTCCGTCGTGTTCTGCACCACTATCATTTTCTATATTTTGTTTATGACATAAGTTATATGTATATGCGTAGGCACGCCTGATGATTGCATAAAACTTCAGTCTGATTTGGATAGGTTTTCTGATTGGTTAAATACTTTAGGTTTATCCTTTAATTTCGATAAATGCAAAATGATGACATGTATTAAATCTCGCTCTCTCTCAATGTCACCATACTTCCTTAATAATGCAGCTATTGCTCGTGCTGTGGAGTGTGCATAGATTTTGGCTTCAAGCGTAGCAACAATGTTGACTCAACAGCCCACATCGAGTACGTGATTTGTAAGGCTTTCAAAACGTTTGGTCTTGTCATGCGATTAGTAACGGACTTTCGGCTAAAATCGTCATTAAAAAAATTGTCTGTGCACATGAGCACCCTTAAAGTATGGGGTCGTAGTCTGGGACCCTCATATTGTATATAGTGCAAAGAAAATCAAGCGTGTTCAGTGCAGGTTCCTATGCTACCTAATTTCATACTTAAGACCCTGTACTCCTCATAAATATACGCCGATTCCTATTCACTTAGATTTAGCCTTGTTGGCTGAACGTCACCGTACTGCAGGTATTAAATTCCTTTGTCAATTAAGCAATACTATCGATTTATCTATCCTTCTCTCCTTAATCTGCTTCAAAGTTCCTTCTTGTTCATCTCGGTACAATGCTCTCTTCAATGTCCCACATACCACCACTAAATAAATGGCTAATGAGCCTTTAAGGCGCCTAATTTCATTTGTCAATACAGACCCTGCCTTTAGCGATTTATTAATGTAATCATGTATAATTTCTAAAAGTTATTTTAATTGTATAATATTGTTCCTATTTTTAATAGCTATTTTTGTAATATCAGCTGTGATATAATTTTTGGTTCTAAACAATATATTTTTAGTTTAAATGTTTAAATGTTCCTATTTAGTTTAGTTTCTAATTGAGTAGTTAATTTCTACTTAACCAACTACTTGCAAATCGATAAAACCCTAAACAACCGGTAGTTTTTTTTTACAAGGGTTTCGGTTTTGGTTAGGATCTTTTAAAAATGTAAGATACAGGTTTTGTTTATTTACGGTTCTTTAATTTACACAAGGTTGTAGGTCCTGTAACCGGTTCTTTTTGGTCCGGTCACAGTCCCTGCTCACAGATATTAGTCGATGGACGCCGGATTATTATAAAATATGTCCGTGGACGAACCGCATAAAAATTATAGAATACATGGCGTCTGATTTAACCTCGGCATTTACCGTTACAGGGGATAACATGAACCTCTTCTTGAACGAAAACTGGAAAGATCTACTCAAAGAGTTTGGACCGGCAATCGGCGACGCATTCGGAACGATCATGAAAAACACGTTGGGATCGGTGTCCGACTTGGTGCCATACGAATACATTTTTCCGACCAGTTAACGAGATTACTCCGACAACTGCACGTTTCTGCCGTGAACACGTGACCTGCAGTAATCCCCGCAAAAATCTTCACTTTGACGTGTCCGCATGCGAACGAAAAATGTATAAACATATATAACATAATATCTGTGTGTACAAGTAAGCGATTATTATAATATTGTATTCTAGGTAGGTATATGTAGGTTAAATAATCGTAACGTTTGAATCATTGTTAAATCGTATGTATACAATCCGGATGGATGAGTGAGCTATGCCTACTCGGGAAATTCGGAATTTTCGCGTACGTTTTTTCAGCCGTACTACAAACAGTAAACGGTAGTATACAGTACCTAGCCTATTGGTACAGTGTACACATACATTTATTGCATAGCTGGTGTGTGCAAGGGCGGAACTAGGGAAAAGAAGACGGGGATTCATCTCCGGGCGTAAAATTTTAGAGGGTGTAATTTTTATAGTATATGTATACAGTAAATATATTTTTATCTTTTTTAATGATACTGTGTTTAAAAATCAATAAGTATGATTGTATGCTAATTATTAGAAAAAATTATAGGGAATGATTGATTTGATTCTTTGTTAATGATAGGGCGTACAATTTCTAGTTCCGCTTATGGGTACGAGTATCTTAATTCAAACTGAAAAATGATATCGCGTTTCGATTTATAACCACACAATCGGTGCGCTTGCAATCGGACAAATTAGGAAGTAAATTTTAGTAAATAAACTAGCTTTCATTATAATGTATAACGAACTCGTTTGCAATTTTAATAATTGTTCACTGTAGCTTAAAAAAAAAATCATCAAAAATGTTTATACACCTAATTTTCAATCCATAAACCGGTGCGACTTTACCTACCTGTCTATATAATATGCTATTTTGCTTTCTTAATGGATAAAAAGTTCTTAGCTGCGTCGTTCTTTTCTTATTATTTTTTATAGTCATCATAACATTGATGTAACTAGACACAAATGTTATATTAATGATTAAATCGATATTTACTGGCACTGAATGCTTGAAATAGGTAACGAATAACAATAAGTTTTAATGTGCTAGAAATATTATCGGTTTATATTTACTTAGAGCCGCGGTCACACGGCGATAGTAAAACGCCCGTAGAGTTGCTTTCGTGACAGCTGTTATCGTTATAGTGGTGAGGTGCTATCACTATGCGAACATACAGTAAAATAGTAATTATCACAATATCTGTTATCAGCTATACTCTGCATATCAGTAAATCTTAAACTTGTTCAGGCAAGTATCCTTTTTTAAGCTATATTTCTTCGTAGAACCCCAAGAAATAATTAATATTAAATTATATTCATTTTTCTTTATGTAGCATATTACATATACGTATGTACATGGAAAGAAATTCAAAACGATATAATGTGTATTTAATATTATGATTATATACGTTATACCCAGAATTTAAACAATTACATTTTTGTATCGAGATTTTAAAATTGTTTGCATACGTATCTGTGAATCATACTTGATACGATGGAATCTTAATAGTTATATCATTATATTATAGTGTAAACTTTAAACCCATCTTTAAATAAAAATTAAATAACATTGCCACAATTACGTTTTCGTTGTCACTTGACCGATAGCTGGAGGGGAAGAGAGCCTCGCTTTTATAAATTGTAGATCATAGCTCCGGCACTGCGAGCGGAACCCTTGAGAAACAATTGTAGAGACCTAAGGAGTCTGTAAATCACAATTCGAAATAATTTCGATTCGTTAAATTTCGAAATTCACTTAACATAGAAAACCGATGTTATACATCACGTAACTTACATCATGTGACTTAAACATTCATAATGTCATTTGTTATATTTTTATAACATCTATTTATTTTAAATTCTGGATGTCACATATATAATACAAATACAACTTATAAAGACAAATAAAACTTTAATATTTCTAAATTTAAAATGATTTATTTTTCTGAATCCAAAACAACATTTTGCATAATTATGTGATGTTATCAATTACTGATACATTTCATCGCTGAATGTTAATTTTATACACTCGTAGCATCGTAAGACATTTGCAATCAAAAAATTAGTTTAAGAGCTTATTTTAATTGGTCGTTGGGTATCCAGTATATCTTAATTCGTGATAATAACTATCACGTTTTACTACCATCGTGTGACCGCGGTTTAATAGTTCCTTACATTATTTACTTAGTAAAAATAGTAGTGATATTGTATATATATATAAATCAATGTATTTAATATTATAATTTTCATAAAATATTTATATATTTTTTTTTTTTTAACTTTAATTTATGGTTTTCGTTATAACTCTAAACAAATATAAGTATTGTATTTAGTTATAAGTTTACGTTTAATGTAATGTGATTCATAACCAACTATGAAAATATATTATACAAATTATGTTCTATTGTATGGCTAATAGTGTTTTTATTGTAGGTTTAAGCAGTTAATAAACAGGCAAATATGTAATTATTCATAACAAAGGTGTTTTAGAAACACCCTAAAATGTAAATTTTAATAAAAATTATAAATAAATAATATGCAGTTCAATTCAAACCTAAACATTTTCTTAATCGTAGTCAAATTGGAACTATTTTTTTTTATCAAAAGGATAGAATCTTGTATGCAGTAACTACTGTCACATACTTCACCCATTGGATTACGTTACCTAGTAAATGCATTGACTAGTATGACATATTGATTACTACAATTAAAAGCTGACAGTTTTATAATTAAAATGTTTAGAATTGCTTCAGTTAAATTCAATAATATTTAAGTAGAAAGGCTATGGCTTTGCCCAACAAATTTTGACAGGGAAATTGGAAGTTCTTTTAAATTCCTATACATATTTCTCATTAATTATCAACTCATCTACGGGATTACTTACGTGGCTTCTTGATACATCACTGAACACGGTTAATATTTTAATTGAGCAGTTTATGGTTAGTCTTCAAGGTAATGTAGTAAACTTCAAATACAGCTAGTATAATTATTAACATTATTCTAACATACTAAAATAGGTATTTAATAAGCACATGGAATATGTGCAATAATTTATACATTCCTAGACATTGCTAGATATTGTAATTTGCATAATGAGCATATTATTAACGCCATACGGTAGTGATAAGACGGGTATAAATACGATTGGAGTACCAGGTATTAATTACTGATCGACTAGTTTTGCCTATCGTTTAATAATTTATCGAGCATTTATTTAAATGGACGATAGTATTAATAGCTATTTTTCAAAATATCGATTGAACTACTAAACCAAATTGGTCCCCGTTTGTTTTCAGATCAAATTCAATTTTAATTTTTTAATTTTAATAACTAGTAGGTTGTACAAATATAGTTGGTACAAAAAATAAATTAGATAGTACCTATAAAATATAAATATACCTATACTATATATGTATACTATATTACGTATATCGCAATAAAATTTTAATGGACTGTTGTATTGGAGGTTTTTATCAATCGATCTAACAATTGAGATACACACACTTATATCGCTGTATAGGTATGATAATGTTAGTGAGTACTGAAGAGTCTCGAATAATACATTGTCATTTTAAACGATTTTAAATTGTATACTATTATTATATTTTTTTGTACTTCGTATATCTAACCAAAGTGATGATTAGTTTACTTCCAAATAAACTACATTAAGTTGTATATAATATAAATATTTTTTAATATACATTAACGCACATTATTAATCAAACCTACTTTAAAGTAGACAGTCCTAGGCCTGTAAATTGAGAAGAAATATATGAATACTTAAACGGGAACCAATTCAATACCATCCGTTTTATGACTGTGATCGCAAAGAAAAAAGTGCCCAGGGCAGATCAAAATCGGTCCACACGCAGCAATCATCATCCATCATGTTATCAACACGTCGTCACATCTCATGTAATTAGTAGTAACCAAGACTCGGAAATTCCAATCACTTTGTAATCTAAACTTTAGATTCTAAAGGAACAACCTGTATATATCAGAATATATTTATTGTTGTTAATTTAACTATAACATCTATCAAGTAAAAATAATAATAGACATAAAATAGTAGGTACCTATCTATAATATACTAGATATTATCAAGTATATTATTGTTATTGACGATCGAGACGCGACGTCGTCATTTCGGGAAAAAATATAGTGTAACAAGTCTATTTAACTATTATAATAACTTTTTTCAATTCATTAGTTTTAAGTTTTTTTTTTTTTTTTTATATGTTATATTTTATTTCATTTTTTTATAACTAAAAATAAATAAATTAAATTTTTTTCTTATAATCCACGAAAGTATTTAAAAATAATTTTGGCGTTTAAAACTTTTAATTTGGTTAAGTCGTTTTAAACAATTTTCGAAGTTTGTTAAAATTCAAATTTATTTCTTGCTAATCAGTGTTACTGATCTCGTTGATTTTGAATTGTTTTTTTCCAAGAAATAATAAATTTTTAGATTCTGAACGGAGTGATGGAATCTACTGGTTTTAAATTGATGTGTGTGTTTTTTTTTTTTTTTTTTGTGTCTGTCGACACGATTTGGGGCAGTAAAAATGCTTCGATTGCCTTATGTAGCAACTTTTCTGAAAGGAAAGTGAATCTATTTGGTACTTTGGGGGGTCAAAAGTAAACAATTTTATGACTGTTTGAAATTTAAATATTTACGAAATTGCATAAAATAGCGATTTATTCTCAAACGATTTGTAATATTTGTTATAATTAAAAAAGTATAAGTCGCAGATATTTGAAATTTCTACCAGCTGTTAAGATTGGTATTTCCTTTATGTCATATTTTTTTCAAAATATAATATTGATTTTTAAGCCACTTATAGACATTTAAAATATTCGATTTTTTTTCATATTTTTTTTATAATCGGTGATAAAAAAAATTTGGCTCCTACAAAATACTTGAAAATTTAATAGAAGATTCCATAGAAGTAGTTCTTAATGCCATGGCATTCAAAAATTATTAAAATCCATAGGCACAATTTTTTTTTATAAGCGTTTGAACAGCGAATATTGACATAAAATTACACGTAAAATATAATATAATGTATAATATTCTAGACTGACCAACTATGACGCTGTATGCAACTGCCAACCCATCCTAATTAAAAAATATATTTATCGTTTCAAAATAAAATATACTTATTACAATATTTATAAATAACAATGTATTATATCCTAGACAAACATATCATCTCCGTTCAGAATCGTTTTTCATATACAATGATACCTATCATTGAATTCAAATTTAACAAATCCATTATAATGACCTATCCTACGAAGAGTCGCACTTCACCCCCAAGTGTACAGCAGAGTGAGGCCCATCCGGTTCTTTTTACCATTAAAAATAGGTAGTCAATACCACGATTATAGATATATATCTTTAATTAATCACGGTCAATACATAAGAGCGTCTCGGTAGCAAATTTGTGCGATCAATCAGAAACAATTATATTTGTCACTAGTACCTCAATTATATATATATATAAAATGTTAAAATTTGTAATTAAGTATGTATCAATATACATATACACACTGTAACAAACGTTTTAGCTATGATAAACTCTTATGCGAGGCTTAATTACAGCTTAAAAAAAAAATGTTCTTTATGTAAAAATGTAGAATAGATAATAATATAATATAGAAATAAACTGTCAATTATACTATATATTTTCAGGATGCAATTATGGATATGTTTATTGATAGTTTTTAATTATTTAAATAATTTTTGTTATTTTAATTTAATCATGCCACTAAATATAATATATAATGATACTGCATACATTAATGATACCTCATAAGGTCACTTCATGTAAATAAACAACAGAAGGCTAAAGTTTTTATAAGTAGCAGGTAGCAGTCACACGCAAAGATGGTTTTAGATAAAATATAATAAAAATTAACCTTTTTATGATTAACTTTAATTAATAATGAATAAAAATGAATAATTAGTACATATTATATATAAAATAAAAAAAAGAAACAAAAAACTTAATTTATAATATTTACTAATTTTCATTCTATAACATTCTGTTATAATAATGGTTCTTTCAAGTAGGTAGGTACTTTGCCTGTAACATTTAAACTAAGCTGCTTCCACATCATCTAACATTAACATCTAAAATAATAAAATCAACAAAAACTTTGTACAATGTGTAAACGAGTACGTTTCAATACCAAATGACAAGATTTTGGACAACGTGGTTAGGTTAGGTTAAAGTACACAATTTTCCGCGTGTAAGCTCATGATAGTGTTTGTTTCAAAAACAAGTGGTTAAGACGCGTACACTAGCGTTTAAAAATGCGTGGTGTGAAACCATCTTTAATGATAAATTACAAAAATATAAATAGTACAATGAAACAATGATTATAAGCCCCGCTGGGGTCGTGCAATAATGTTGTGATAATAAACAAAATAATAATAACAGTTTTAATAAACCTGATTGAAGGACCCTCTACCTGCACTCGGCCATGAAATCGATATCTACAATTTATTTTTGAGAGAAATTTTATTTATTGATAGTATTTATTACATTGTAAATGTGCATAAAATAGTTTTTCTAATAAACCTTGTCGTTAGTACTGGAATCAGGATGTCTAAAACATGATGGTTGAATACACTATAGTAATCAGATACTTGATACATTTTGTATTAAACTAGAAACATATATAATAAGGTGATAATAACCACAACTAGTCAGATACATGATATATTCATTATTATAACACTCCTTTAGCTAAAAGTATGTTAATGCTCAATTATTCAAACTGTAATGTGTAATGTATTCGGTAAAAAAAAATATACATAAATACTGAAATATTTAAAGTTTATACGAGTATATGCTCATTTATATAATAAATGTGTGTTGGTATCATAGTTTATTACATATTATAAGACTTCTTGAAGAAAGTGAGAGAATCTCTTACCAAAGGAGTACAAAAAAGACGTGACCAACGACGGGTTAAAAAGTGATTTGTATCAGATGTGTTTGCAAGCAATGGGTCCATAAAGAGTCGGTTCTTTTATTATTATGTCATTATATTATATTTTTTGTTAATAAAGTAAAATAGGAAAACAATATTTGCGATATTTTTAATAAATCATCTTTAATAATTAGCCAATAAATTATCGTATCTTTTTTACTTATTGTAGATTTTTTTATAGTTTGAAATCTTTTTCTTTTAGTATAATTTTATCTTTTAAAACTTCATGTCCTTATATATTAATTATTATTGAACAAATAAATATCAATTTGTTTGCTTTTAGTTTAAATCTTGCTTCTCTTAATTTGAAAAATATTTTTTTAAAACGATGCTCTCCAAACAGATAAATTAAATTAAATCGACTGTTAGCACAATTATTTAAGTACCTTAACAAAAAAAAAAAAAAACAAATAATGTTTATATGGTGAACAATAATATATTCTTATATATATTATACACAAAACAATAAATTTCAAAAATGTTTTCACGAGACATTTTAGTTTATCGATGAAAAATAGTGCCAACCACAGACTGTGTAGCTTGCACACAAATGTAACAATAATTTTAAGAAAAATCAATGAGCAAATCATCGAACGAACACTTTTGATTTAAATTGGAAAATTAGTTCGAATCGCGTGATAACTATTTAGGCATTAAAAGTACATGTACTGACGGCCATTAAATGTGCACGCTTTCACTTGTCGCTTGGTAAGTTGGACATCCGCGTCATCAGTGGGTTTGCACTTGTTGAACGATGTAGTAATAATACCCAAAAAGTCGCTCAGGTTCGACAATATTTTTTTGTACCCGGGATCGTTGTTATTCAACAACACTCGGATCGCCCGGTACGTTTCTGACAGTACAAGTCCGTTTAAAATGTCGCTTCCAATGTACTCCATCATCCTAGAGTAAAACCCGTGGTTTGTACTTATTCGGCTTGCGTGGTGGGCGACCAGGAACTCCGCGAACCACACCATCCTGTCGTGGCTGTTCAGTCGGTTTTTAATATGTTGGAACTTGCCACGAAGGTTCAGTTCGTGAAGGCAAGTCAAAGCGATTATTATTTTTTCCGCGTAATGGTCTCCGGGTGTTTCCGTTGTCGTTACCGGCAAGGCCATTAGCGAAGCAATCACTCCTTCGATGCTCTCCTCACCGGCGTCCGACGACGGCACGACCACCGCGAATACTTGTTCACGACTGTCAGCGTCGGGTTGTTTCGGTTGCGCCGCGACAATGAACGATTCCTGCAACTTTCTAATGTCCGCGCTTTTAGTGGACGGGATGGTATGCGCCGCTACACTCTGCTTCACGAGCTTCGTTAGACCGTCCGGTAGTGTTGCAAAATGTGGAATTTTCGATATCGAGAGGCTATACTGCGGGCAATACCTTAACCGGTTTTGAAACCGGGTCAAAGCGGTTTTCCCGAAGTTGAACATTGCCGAATACGGGTATTGCTTGACAGTAGGGTGGTCCTTATTTTTTAAATTTGTTTTTTTTGAGATTACCCCTCCTAAAAAGGTTCAATTACCTAAAAAAACCATACAAAAAAAGTTTCATGCAAATTCTTTAATTTTAACACGTGTCGCAAAAGCTCTAAAGTTACAAAAATAGAACATTTTCAATATTTAAAATTTTTTTTGATATTCTTAAACATAACTTTGGAAATAAAAATGTTATAAAAAATCGGTTAAAATACAATGATAGAAAACAAAATTTACTAAAATTTGTTTTATATAGATTAGATTCCAAATATTTTATTTTTTCAAATATTTTAATCAGAAAGTAAAAAAAAAAAAAAAAATCATGAAAATTGAGATATTTTCACAGCATAACATACAAATAATCATGAAAACAGTTTACAATAAATAAATTACATAGTGACTTACTAATATCTTTAAAATATTTTAAATATAAATGATACAACTAATTACTGTAACTAATTACTTATTACTGTATAACTTGTGTAAGTGTTTCTTTTCTGTGGTCAGGATATTTTTTGCAATAATCACTAACAACTTGTAATAAATATTGTTTTTGAGATTCATCTTTGGTTATTTTGTTGTTATAATCTTCTATAAGTTTTACTCCTCTTTCTGCAACATCATTTATAACGGGAATATTTTTTAAAATTGACAGAGCTTTATTATAATCTTCATTATTTGCCCACATTAAAGGGTCTTCGTTCAAAAAAGTGGTATTGATTGCAAATCGTTTAAATAGTTTTTTAGTATTGACACATATAAAATCATCAATTTCCTTTTCTAATAACTCGTTTGTATTTTTTGCAGATATAATTAAACGTTGTGCATTTGAATTTATTTCTGATGAACATTCGTCGTTGTTTAGAGCATGAATCATTTTTCTTTTAGTCTCCAGTGGCACAGCCTCATCGAAAAAAGCAAATGCGCATAATTCCGCCGATAAATACCATAAGTGACCACAAAACTTTTTAACTGCATTCTGAGATATATCTTTATCTATAGAGACATAATGTAAAAGATCTTTCATAAAAGTCAAGTCTTGTAAAGGAGCTTTGATTGAAGATGGTGAATTAAACCATACTTTTATGTATAACCGTACAATAAAAATGCAAATACTTCTTAAGGCACTTTCTTCTTTGGGTGTTAATTTAAACTGTTCACGAAATAAATATATTTTTAAGCTATAAATAGCTTTGGCCATCCACCGAGCATGATGGATGGCACCTGGTATTTTAAAGCTATTATCATTTGAAAGTTTTCCACCCAAAAAAATTACTGTTAATTCTAGTAACTCTCGATAATCATCTCTTGGCTGCTTTTCTAATAGCCGATCTTTAGAAAATTTAATAATTTCGTCACATACGTCATTTACAGAATCCATTACATTACTATTTTGTATGCCAGAATTAAAATTGTTAGGGTTAATTGTTCCCCAGGCTTGTTGGAACCTTTTAAAAATTGCCACGTCTGGGCCCGATGTTGCCCCAAATTTTAAATCGAACACACTTTTCAATATAATTTCATATATATGATGGCGGCATGGTAAATATACTAATTCGCGTTCTAACAGTTGTTCAAGCAAAACACAAGCTCCATTTAAGCGACCTGTATTTGATGCTGTAGTATCGGAACAAAGTGCTTGTACATTTTCATCTAAACACCAATCTACAAGCGTTTGGTATACTGCATTGGCTTGTTCACGTCCAGTTCCATTATTTAGCGGCGGGACACCTAGAAGTTGTTCACGGCCATTTACAGACGCGATTATAGGCAGCCTATCTACTAAGCCTTTCCCAGTTAAATTTGGAAGAAGTTTTCCGTCCCAGTGTATAACAACTGCGTCTTCCTTAGCTAAATTATAGTCACGACGTATTTTTTCAGCACGTTGCTTACGGTATTTTATGCGAGTTCGTCGTATCGATGATCGGTTTACAATAAGTTCATTAACATTATTACCTAAAGCTTCTGCAGTAGCAATGAAAAGATGTACAGCATTCCGGTCACTGATTTTACATTTGTCCAATACGATTGCAAGTTTTTCGGAGACAAAGTCATCGTACCCTCTGGTTGGCTTGAAATATTTACTTGATGGACCGGGAATATCTTCATGTACAAATGCATCATTGTCCGCATCGTCACATTCGTCAGAACTACTGGACGACAGAAGTTCTACAGTTTTACCTGAAATTTATTTATTATTATACACACAACACTTTTAATATAGTACTATAGTAGTTATAAATTATTATTTTAGACTAAAAACTTACTTGAGGCTTCAAATTCATTACGAGCACGATCTTTTCTTTTATTTGTCGCTTGTTTCCGATCCTCTATGGTTTTTTCTTTTTATTTGTTTTTTTGATCAATACCAAGCAATGATCCAGTTCAACCTTTCTGTCTCTGGGCAATTAAAAATGCTCTATCTTCTTCATTAGACATTAAATCTAAAGCGTTTGCGTTTGATATATCGAATAAATCGTCTAGCTTTGATACAAACTGCGTATTTTTTTCCATTTGAGTTGCACTTTTTCTATATTCTGACTTTTGCAAATTTCTCCACTCTTGGTATAAATCCTCCAACTTGGTCACACATTTTTGTTCTGTTTTTGTTGGTATACGTGCCTTCCGCCAAAAAATTATCGCTTCTTGTATCACTAATGTAGCACTTTGATGAAGATTTAAATTAACTTCGCGCAAATTAAAAAATAGTACTGACAAAACTTGCTTGTTTGATGGTAATTTACTACCAACTATTTGATTTGAACTATGTCCAATTAAAAATATATATTTTGACACACGTAAGCTATTCTTGGTAACCATTATAAATCAGTAAAATAAAATATAATGCTTACTAATTATAACAAATTGTAAAAACTTAATACTCAACAATAATTAAGTATGACACTGGTTGTTGTTGTAAGTCAACTGAGAAATAATAAACTAATAAATCGCAAAATAATAGTTGACAATCTATAATGACTTATTAAACTCGATAACACGTAAGTCCAAGGTGTAATAATGTAGATAATACTAATTTTTGTTGTACGAATAATAAATGTTTCAATGAGTCATGGAAATAATCTTCACGTAAAAATCGCAAAATACGGGTATGGGTCTAAGTACACTATCCACCTAACGATTCTATACTAATCTCTTTTATCATAGATTAAATATCACATACAAACGATATTATACAATATATATTAATTTTATGTTAATTTAAATCGCATTATACGATATAAAAAACATTTTATTTATTGCCACGCAACAAATAGTTAAAAAATTTTATTTTTAACATTTAAACTCAAATTTTTTTAATAATAATATATTTAAAAAAAATTTATAAGTATAAAACTGTTGTAACAATAGTAACGTACAATTAAAGTCTTTATAATTTTTTTGTAAAAGTATTCTTTTAAGAGTTATGATTAATTATATTCAAAAACTGAAGATTTCTAATATTTTTTTGTTATTAAAACTTTAGAGCTTTTGCGGCACGGGTTAAAGTTGAACATTTTGTCTAAAAAATTTTTCTCATGCTTTTTTTAAGTAACTGAACCGATTTGAGGGCGGTAACCCGAACATTTTGCAATTTTTTTTTACTTCATCTATACCGGAGGACCACCCTACTTGACAGCATCCAGGACGAACGCGTCAGGTTAGGCTGGCGGTATATGCATGGAACCGTTCGGTCTCCCTGATCAAGTGGTTTATGATGTAAGCAAATACCTCTTGATCACGTTTTACCGGTGACCTTTTTCAATTCTGTCAACGTTTCCAGAACAGTGTCTACCGAATCAGTTCGGCGATCAAAGATCTGTTCGAAGCGGTTTAACGCCACGTGCTTCACGTTGACGAACGAAAATGAAAGTTTCGGGAACGGCACGACAGTCGCGATTCCCACGGGCGTCGAGTCGCCGGTCCCGGTACACGCGTGCATGGTAAACGCTTCGACGTTTTCTGCCGCGTTGCGTTCATTCGGCTGGCCCGCGACAAACGTTCCGGGCAGCTTTCCGACGTCCGCGATTTCACCGGACCGTCGCGTCTGTGCCTTCGCGCCGCGCTTCACGAGCTTCAGAAAGTCGTGCGGCAGCTTCGCGGTGGCACGTGGAACCTTGGAAATGCTCCGGATTTCGACGGCGCCGGTTCTAGCGCGCGCAGCGTTGTCCGCCGAGACGGTTGGTTGGTCGTCCACCTCCGCGTGCTTCCGTCGGCCTCTGTACGATCACGTTCCGGGCAAGTGTGGTGCGGGGTTAATCGGCACAACATTAACGTCATACCGGAAGAATGTAGTTCGCTAGTGTTAAGAAAAAAATAATAATAATATACGATTTGTTGTATATCGAAGAAACGTGCTGTGACTTCCGTAGGAGATACGTATCGTTAAGACGGTCACGAGAAACAGGTCCCTCTTGATTGCTATCGATTCCTTTTGTAGGCTTTGAGTTCCGAAAATCGCTTGGCAACGAATTCGCATAATCGTTTTTTAAAATATAAATGTTAACTATTTAACGAAACAGTTTTTTACACAAATAAAATATATTTCATGTTCGTTGACTTGTAGTACGCCAAGAACAAAGACATTTTTAATTTACAAAAATTATTCAAATTTACAATTTATTATTTTTCCAGTATGGATGAACCCATTACCGTATTATTATTATTATTTGCGTTGTTAATTTACAACGATTAAATTTACTAATGCTATAACAATTTCGTCGTCCGATAGTTCGATGAATAAGAAGACATATATTGACTACCATGTGCTATTGTTTACTTAACCCGTAGGTAGACGTGTCACACCGTACGTCATTTTGTTACGCGTTTACTGCATCAATTGCCATACATTACATTACTTTGGTAGGCGCCGCGCACGCAACTTGGTTGTCGTAAATTAATTTGTTTATTTTTCGCACGCGATTTAGATGCAGCTATACTTACACAAAATGTGCACAGTGAATAGCATCCCGCGACAGAACTGCAACTTTTACTTTTGGTCTATAAACTCATTAGTAAATATTTACATAATTTTTATCAGCACTTTTTAACAAATCCTACAGTAAAAGAAAATTCAAAAAAAAAAAAAATAGAAATTTATTTGGAACTATAATAAATAAACGATATATCGAATTTAAAATCCATTTCCTACAAAACCTAGATAAAAGGTTTTTAATTTCTAGCGTTTTTGTTGTCTGCACTATATTACACGTTTTGATGTACTAACTATGAAAGGAATAAAACTCATATTTTAATATTTGTAAATAGTTCTAAACTATATAAGAAAAATATCAATATTTCGAGTGTCTAAACATACATTTTTTAAATATACCTGTAAGTATAAATGCATAATATAATTGTATTGAATAATCATAATGATTTTAATATCCCTAAAAATAAACCTAATACTTATACGTTTATATATATTCTGTTCATAGTATTAGAATACTAATAATCACTAATTAGTTGTGTACGATTCCCGGAATAATACCGGTTACGTTGTGTATGAGCATCTTAGTAACGGGATATATAAGTCTTCTATTTTACCTACGCGCATACACATGTCAATCAAATATTACTTTATAAAATTACAAACATTTTTTTTCTTCAAAATATACTGCCAGTGACTTCAATCACTACGCTCATGAGGATGTATCGAATTCTATTTTAAAAGTAGATTTAGATTCTCAACGATTTATTTTCTAAAAGAAAAATATTTTGAGAGAGGGCTAATCAATATAATACAAATATTTTACTGTCTCAGATCATGTAATTAATAAAATCAATGTTATTAAGCTGGGCGTCCACTAGGTCGAAGAAGTCGGAGGGGCGCGACGCGACGCCGACCTCAACAAGTTGCTGGAGATCTCGAGAGCGGCGCCGCATCGCGCCGCTCCAACCTCCTTGTGGACGGATTTGTATTGGTTTACAAGCATTTTATTATATTGCCGCTCCGCGCTGACCTCTCCGACCTAGTGGACGCTCAGCTTTAGAGGAATAATATTCATGATTATACTTTTACAGCTAACTAGTTAGCAGTTTTACTTTTAACAATTAATCAATACCTAATAGCACAAAATGAAATATAGTAAATACATACGGGTTTATACATAAAAAAATAAATAAAACAACATTGAAGTTTTAATAAATTTTATTCAAAGAAATCCATGTGAACACGGTTTTACAACAGTTTTGTTATAGTTGAACAATAGGTGAATGAATTAGTTTTGAATAACAATAATAAATTAAGGTATTTCCATACATTTTAGAAACATACAATATTCTTAGGGTAAATAGTTTGGTATTGAAATATGATAGCATTGCAAACGTTAAGAACATAATATACACAAAAAACATGAACAATCTGATTCAAAAGAATTACACAATAAGTATGTTTAATTAATACACGTTGTAGTTGAATATTGACCAACGTAATACTAAAAACTACGAGTATAAATACAATTGTCTTCAGATTAATATAAAAATCACCAATATGATTAAAACATTAATAATTTAAAAAACTGAAGATGGAATAAAACAATTTCTCAGTCTACCACATTCTCACACACGTACATAACCAATTTAACAATTAAAACCATTTTTCATTTTTATAGTTAATAAATTATTATTATATTGCATGGTGATCTATTTCAAAAGTTAATTCACTATAGAATAGTTACATCAGTATAATTATTTCCAGTTTACAAAAATAATTAAAATATGGTTTTGTTGTTAAAATGTTATGGACAGAGATAACAACAATTATATATTTAAAAAAAAAACAAAAACCCTCACCAGTTTTTTAAAATATATTTTTATACTAGAAAAATTAGATGTTAAAACAACCATGTGAAACGAACTATCATTTCATTTTAAAATTAAAATAAACGTGGTTGATAACTTTTAGAAATTAATACTTAAATATGCAAAAACAGCATATATTAGTTATATATAGCCATATGAACCTACGCAGTGTGGGATGTTGACATTTGCAATCAAAATTATTTTAGGTGAATTGTAGAATATGAATTTGCATAAAAATTCATGTTTTACTTAAAACTAACTTATATATATATATATATATATATATATATATATATATATATATATATATAAAACAATGTACACTTACAACAAAATCATTACAAAGAAAAAAGTTTATTAATTGTATTCTAATGCTTGGGAGTGAACTTCAATGATCTAACAAAATTTTAACATCAACATTTATAAAAAGATGAATACAACTTTACTATTAAATGCTATTATTAACTTTACCATTGCATTATTGAACTATATGTATAACATAAGTTAAATATCTATTTATTAACATTTTATTTACACTTACAAAGAAACTAACAGCCATTAAGGAACAATTTGAATTAATTTTCTAGTTTTTATCTTTTTACGAGTACATTTTCAGTATAATGAAAAAAAAAAATGGTATAATCACTTCAAAATATTATTATATTATATATTACTTAATCATTAATTAAAAATATTAATATTATTTACACTTACAACATGTCAAAATGTTTTCATTAACAAAATTAAAACATGTTATCTAATTCCACCGGTCATTGGCCTTATTTTAAATTGTTACTTATAACTAAAATTAACAAAAATAAGAAAGGAAATATATACTTAAGATGTTTAAAATTATGAATTATCATCCTGGGACAAAACTCGAATTATAAATCATAATCAATTTAGTGATGACATAGGTACTTAAGAATCTGAGCTATGATTTTAAAATCATAAATTTGGCAATAGAAATTCAATTTAGAATACTGTCACTTAAGTCTTTAGCTACCAAGACGGTTTTTAAAAATATGTCATAAGGAACCACGGGAGTACAAGAGTTATCTTGCGTAATCGTTGCATTTGTACCAAGAGTATATATACGAGGTCTGTTAACAAAATATAAGGACCAATTAAATTATGCGGCTCAATTTGGTATCAGGATAATCCACTTGGTATCGCTAAGTTCGTACAGATTAGCTAATTAAAACGCAGTTTTCCGAACGTAGATATTTTAATTTGATGATAATTTACACGGTTTTCAGTGAAGTCTTTTTTTCGTTTGTCGTATTGAATAAAATGGATATTCTAAAGGAATCAATAAAATCAGTTAAAGAAAGTAGAGCAAATGTATTACACATAATGAAGGCACAAACAACGGTAGTAAAATCAGCAGTAAATAATATAGGAATTACAATAAATAAAACAAAAGCAATGTACGAAGATATTATAGAAATTTTAAAAAAAAATTAGAAGCGAAAACAACTACATTCACAGAAGAATAGATATTCGAGATTATAGAAATAACCAGGGATGTATTGGAGCGTATACTTATTACAATATTTTTTTATGTTTTGTATATTAACATAATGAGCTTTGTAAGCTTATAAATTTATATTTGTTCAGTTCATGACTTAGTTTATT